>JAPXFY010006460.1:0-7500 GCA_030674185.1 Monoplex corrugatus | reverse complement strand
GAAAGAGAGACAGACAGAGAAAAAGAGAGAGAGAGACTGATAGAAGAGAGGGAGAGAGAGAAAGAGAGACAGAGAGAGAGAAAAAAGAGAGAGACAGAGAGAGATGACTTCCCTGACTTGGCATTGAACAGAATAAAATGGAAGGCAACTGGTTTAGCCTAAAGCCTTCGGAAACTATATTTTTTACGGGGACAAGAACGTAGAACAATCAACTGGCTTTAGAGTTTTACTTATATCATTAGTGAAGAGGAAAACAGTACAGAAGTTTTTTTCCGGGTCTCGGTAACTGGATTAATTTATTTTAACCCTTTGATTCGCACCCTATTTACCAATTGCAAAACTTAACCCATTGACTCCGTCACCCTGCAGGAAGCTGGTAGACAGGGTGATGGAGTTAAAGGATTAAGTTTTTGCTTTGTTATCATGGTTGACATCGGAAATAGCCAGCAGAATCGGCCAAGCCAAAACAGCATTCGGGAAGATGACAAGCATTCTTACCAACAAATGCCTATCAATTAACACCAGGAAGAGAGTTCTTGAATGTTATATAGAACCAATACTGTTGTACGGATGTGAGGCGTGGACAGTCAGCAAGCAAAGCCAGAACAAGATTGAGGCAGCGGAGATGTGGTTTCTAAGAAGAATGTTGAGAGTTCCATGGACAGCAAAGAAAACAAACCGAGACAGTCTTGATGGCGGCAGACACAAGTAGATCACTAATAAGGAAGATTAGGAAAAGGCAGGCAACATTTATAGGCCATTTTATGAGGAAAGGGGAATCGCAACACCTGGTCACAACGGGAAAGCTGGAGGGAAGGAGAGCACCGGGTAGACCAGGGAGAAGATACTAGACGGACTTGCAGAGTGGCTGGGGACAAAGAGGGTGGAAGACATGCTTGAGGCAACAAGTGATAGAGACAGATGGAAGTCCGTAATCACCAACGCCATGCGGCAAGGCACCTGATGATGATGATCATCATCATCATCATCATCATCATGGTTGACAATGCGGGATGCTGGCGGACAAGGTGCGGAAATCAAAAGGTTAAAACAATTTTATTTTAACGAGGATCTGTTGAAGAGCGATTTCACTGCTTATTCACGACTGTCACAGCCACCGACAGACGCGATAGACACATGGGTAAAACATCAGACTCGTAACTGGACGGTCTGTGTTCGATCCTACCTGGGTGCCATTTGCCTGCTAGGTACAGGATGGAGATGTTTCTGATCTGCTAGGTCTGCAGTATTACAGATCTGTTAGTGTCGAAACTTCCTTCGTGTGTATCATCATCATCATCAGCTGCCATGCCGCATGGCGTTGGCGATCATGGACTTCTATCTGTCTCTATCTCTTGTTGCCTCAAGCATCTCTTCCACCCTCTGTGTCTTCAGTCACTCTGCAAGCCTGTCCAATATCTTCTCCCTGGGTGTACCTGGTGCTCTCTTTCCCTCCAGCTTTCCCGTTATGACCAGATGCTCCAATTCCCATTTCCTCATAAAATGGTCTATAAAATGTTGCCTGTTTTTTCATAATCTTCTTTATCAATGATCTTCTTGTGTCTGCCTCCATCAAGACTGTCTCGTTTGTTTTCTTTGCGGCAGGGCACCTGATGATGATGACCAATGCTTTTCGCGCAGATAATCTAAGGGTATGCCTCTGGCCTTGACCGCTCTGTCCAATTTCTCACCAGGCAATTAAAAAAAAAAACATACACAAATTTGTAAACATAACAAAGGGCACTAAAATATACTTATAAAAAGTCCTTTCCTCACACTGGACAAGCAGCAGGGTAGTTTCAGTCTTGTTCTCCTAAATTTTGTATTTTGTTGTTTGACAAAGGCGAGTTGGCCGAAAATTTGTGCCTGTCTTGTCTGGCTGTACGCGTTTTGATTCTTTTTTCGTGTTTTTTTTCTGGTTTTTATGAAAATAAAATGAGCAAAAGTACCTGGAACTCTTGATGCACATCACATTTGCTTAGAACCCAAAATGCACATAATTCATGTGAGCTGACCTTCAAGACAGAGAACCAAAATTTTTTTTTTAATCTTAGCAAGCAGTTAGTAGCCAGCACTATCACAGAGAAAACGACGACTCGCAGCAAGAGAGAGAGACAGAGAGAGAGAGAGAGAGAGAAAGAGAGAGAGAGATGAGAGAGAGAAGAGAGAGAGGGAGAAGAGAGAGAGAAGAGGAGAGAGAGAGAAGAGAGAGAGAGAAGAGAGAGAAGAGAGAGAGAAAGAGAGAGAGAGAGAGAGAGAGAGAAGAGAGGAGAGAGAGAGTGAGAGAGAGAAAGAGAGAGACAGAGAAGAGAGAGTGAGATAGAAAGAGTGAAAGACAGAGTGAGAAAGACAGAGTGAGAGAGAGACAAAGTATGTAAGGGAACACGGCAACACCCAGCGTACACACCCATGTAAGACGGTGTGTACAGATTGTGTACCAACAACAGTACCACCAGTACACTGTGTACACAACAACATGTAAGACAGTGTGTACAGATTGTGTACCAACAGCAGTACCACCAGTCTACAGTGTACACAACAACATGTAAGACAGTGTGTACAGATTGTGTACCAACACCAGTACCACCAGTACACAGTGTACACAACAACATGTAAGACGGTGTGTACAGATTGTGTACCAACACCAGTACCACCAGTACACAGTGTACACAACAACATGTAAGACGGTGTGTACAGATTGTGTACCAATAGCAGTACCACCAGTACACTGTGTACACAACTACATGTAAGACGGTGTACAGATTGTGTACCAACAACAGTACCACCAGTACACTGTGTACACAACTACATGTAAGACGGTGTACAGATTGTGTACCAACACCAGTACCACCAGTACACAGTGTACACAACAACATGTAAGACAGTGTGTACAGATTGTGTACCAACAACAGTACCACCAGTACACAGTGTACACAACAACATGTAAGACAGTGTGTACAGATTGTGTACCAACAACAGTACCACCAGTACACAGTTTACACAACAACATGTAAGACGGTGTGTACAGATCGTGTACCAACACCAGTACCACCAGTACACAGTGTACACAACAACATGTAAGACGGTGTGTACAGATCGTGTACCAACACCAGTACCACCAGTACACAGTGTACACAACAACATGTAAGACAGTGTGTACAGATTGTGTACCAACAACAGTACCACCAGTCTACAGTGTACACCACAACATGTAAGACAGTGTGTACAGATTGTGTACCAACACCAGTACCACCAGTACACTGTGTACACAACAACATGTAAGATGGTGTGTACAGATTGTGTACCAATAGCAGTACCACCAGTACACAGTGTACACAACAACATGTAAGACGGTGTGTACAGATTGTGTACCAACGCAGTACCACCAGTACACAGTGTACACAACAACATGTAAGACGGTGTGTACACATTGTGTACCAACAGCAGTACGGCCAGTCCACTGTGTTCACAACAACACACATACACACATCCCAGAAAAATCAGAACGCTGTTATTGTTGTTATTGTTATTGTTATTGTTGTTGTTGTTTAAAAGTCCAGCCGACGGCGCAGGGTTATAACCACATCAAAACAGACAAAACTTCAACAGGAAAAAAAAAGAAAAAGAAAATTAAGTACACATATCAATGCATTCGTGCACATAATCTAAAGACATGCCCCTGGCTTTGACCACTCCTGTCCGATTTGTCGCACAGGGGAGATCCAAAAAACACACCTGAATACAAATTCAAGCATACCTAAGGACACCAAAAACATATATAAAAACGAGCATTAATTACCTAAAAACTGCTTCCGCATATCTCACCTCCAAGAGCCAAAAATGCACTTAATACATGTACCCAATTATCAATCCTAGGAAAAGTACGTAAGACTTTATCGAACACATACAGATGAATAGACCTATAAGGCAGAAATGATAGGAAGAAATGACAGAAAGCAAAAGAACAAGGCAAGAGAAACAAAGAGAATGATAGAAAAGACATTTCAAGCACAGAATTTCCAGAAGGTGGGAATACTATTTACACTGAAAGAGCCCCTGGCATCCCTAAGGGGGAAATCAGAACGCTGAAAAAATGTGTACAAAAGAAAAAACAAAACTCCAACAAACCGCCTAGATCTATTGAGTGGTTCAAAAGGTTTCAGCTGAACTGAAACTGAAACTCACCTGAACAAGACCAGGCTTAATTCCAGAGGGGTTATGCTGTTGTCCTTCTCCGTGATGATAATAATTGTTGATGCTGCCTGATTTTGACAGACTAGGCTGTCTGGTACAGCTAGGGCCCAGTCCAACTGGTCGGATTCCTACACAAAAGATGACTGACATCAATGCAGATCCAAGTCTACAGTAGAGCTCCCCCACTACTGGCAATCTAGCTGTCAAGGCCGAAAGTGTGATTTTATCACAATGCAAAGACACGTTCAACTTTCAAACCAACTTCAAACAATGGTCACTTTCAACCGCTGTCCGCTTCCAGAACGGTTATCGGATGGGGGTCTAAATCTTCCTGGAACTCACGGGGTTAAGTAAACCACCAACACTGACCCACCCACAAGATCCTTCTGCATCCCAGCCACTCACTAAATAGCCAGCGAGCCAGTGTGTGTGAGAGAATGGCCGCGCACTAAGTAAGCAGTAAATGAGTAGGCCTACTGACAAGTGAAGTGCTTCGTAGTAGGCCTAGTGGCCAACCCGCACAGGAAACAGATCGCCCTAACAGCTCGCAACAACAGTGAGCAGTGGACCGTTTCACTGGGTGCCCTCCCCCACCCCAACCTTCGCCCGCTTCCCCACAGCCATTGGGGGACTGACTGACTTCATGGTCCTATGGATAAAATCACCCTGGGGTCAAGGATTTTTCTTCTTACTCCACTAAACTTTGAGCAGTGGTCTGGGTGCTAGCCTTTTCGATGAAATTTTGTACACGCTTAGGGCTATTTTGGATGACATTTTGTCCACACCTAGGGCTATTTTGGGTAAGATTTTATACACGCCTAGGGCTAGTTGGGATGAAATTTTATACACGCCCATGACTATTTTGGGTGAAATTTTTATACACGCCTAGGGCTGTTTTGGGTGAAATTTTGTGCATGTCTAGGGCTATGTTGGGTGAAATTTTGTACATGCCTAGGGCTATTTGGGGTGAAATTTTATACATGCCTAGGGCTATTTGGGGTGAAATTTTATACATGCCTAGGGCTATTTTGGGTGAAATTTTATACACACCTAGGGCTATTTTGGGTGAAATTGTGTACACGCCTAGGGCTATTTTGGGTGAAATTGTGTACACGCCTAGGGCTATTTTGGGTGAAATTATGTACATGCCTAGAACTGTTTTGGGTGAAATTTTGTACATGCCTAGAACTGTTTTGGGTGAAATTTTGTACACAACCTAGAACTGTTTTGGGTGAAATTTTGTACACGCCTAGAACTGTTTTGGGTGAAATTGTGTACACGCCTAGGGCTATTTCGGATGAAATTGTGTACACGCCTAGGGCTAATTTGGGTGAAATTGTGTACATGCCTAGGGCTATTTTGGATGAAATTGTGTACATGCCTAGGGCTATTTTGGATGAAATTGTGTACATGCCTAGAACTGTTTTTAGTGAAATTTTGTACACGCCTAGGGCTATTTTGGATGAATTTTGTACATGCCTAGGACCATTTTGGTTGAAATTTTATTCACACCTAGGGCAATTTTCAATGAAATTCTGTTCAGGCCTAGGACTGTTTTATGTGAAATTTTGTTCACACCTAGGGCTATTTTCGATGACATTCTGTACACACCTAGGGCTATTTCGGATGAAAGTTTGTCCACACTTAGGGCTATTTTTAATGAAATGTTTTACACGCGTGGACTATTCTAGATGAAATGTTGTATACGCCCAGGTCTATTTTGGATGAAATTATTTCCACACCTAGAGTTGTTTTGGATGAAATTTTGTACATGCCTAGGGCTAGCTTGGGTGAAATGTTGTACATGCCTAGGACTATGTTGGGTGAAAAACAAACAAACGAAAACCACACACACCCATGAAACAGAAAAAATCTGTTAAACCTTGGGTGGCGCTGTACAATGCCAATGCGCTGTCGCCGTTGAAAGCAAACTGAATTTCACATGGTAATTCCTCTCTGTGATTAAGAGGAAATGAAAATATAAAAGAAAATAGAACAACAAAAACCAGAAACTACTGCTACAAAACAGATCCACTGACCGCCGTCATCCAAATCCGGCTTAGTGCAAACGGCCACACACACAGAACAGAAAATCAAAGCCAACGTTCCCATAATTATTAACCTTTGACTCCCACACCGTATCTACTAACTGCAAAAAGTTAACCCCTTGACTCCCTCACCCTATTTACCGGCTTCCTGCAGGAAGCTGGTGGATAGGGTGAGGGAGTCAAAAGGTCAACTTTTTGCGTTGCTAACATGATTGACAATGCAGGAAGCTGGTGGACAGGGTGAGGGAATCAAAGGGTTAAGATTTTGCTTTGCTAGCGTGATTGACAATGCAGGAAGCTGTGGATAGGGTGAGGGAATCAAAGGGTTAACTTTTAGCTTTGCTAACATGATTGACAATGCAGGAAGCTGGTGGACAGGGTGAGGCAGTCAAAGGGTTAAGATTTTGCTTTGCTAGCGTGATTGACAATGCAGGAAGCTGGTGGACAGGGTGAGGGAGTCAAAGGGTTAAGATGTTGCTTTGCTAGCATGATTGACAATGCAGGAAGCTGGTGGACAGGGTGCAGGAGTCAAAGGGTTAAGATTTTGTTTTGCTAGCGTGATTGACAATGCAGGATGCTGTGGACAGGGTGAGGGAGTCAAAGGGTTAACTTTTAGCTTTGCTAGCATGGTTGACAATGCAGGATGTTGGTGGACAGGGTGCAGGAGTCAAAGGGTTAACTTTTTGCTTTGCTGGCATGGTTGACAATGCAGGATGTTGGTGGACAGGGTGCGGGAGTCCAAGGGTTAACTTTTTGCTTTGCTGGCATGGTTGACAATGCAGGATGTTGGTGGACAGGGTGCAGGAATCAAAGGGTTTAACTTTTAGCTTTGCTAGCATGATTGACAATGCAGGATGTTGGTGGACAGGGTGAGGGAGTCAAAGGGTTAACTTTTAGCTGTGCTAGCGTGATTGACAATGCAGGATGTTGGTGGACAGGGTGCGGGAGTCCAAGGATTAATGCATCAGTCATGTGGGAGTGTCAGAATGTCACAGGTCACCTTCCCCTCCCCACCCCACTACCTCGGCAACGCGTTGTAGGGTTTTTAGCGCAAGCTCTTGTTCTTTTTTTTTTCATCCTTATATCATTCTTATTCTTGTTCTTATTCTTGTTCTTGTTCTTGTCTCCTTCTTATTCTTTATCCTTATCCTATTCTTATTTTTGTTCTTATTCTTATTCTTGTTCTTATTCTCGTCTCCTTCTTATTCTTTATCCTTATCCTATTCTTATTTTTGTTCTTATTCTTATTCTTTTTCTT
>JAPXFY010006459.1:0-12657 GCA_030674185.1 Monoplex corrugatus | reverse complement strand
AATACACGAATCAACCCCACATCACACACACACTCAAAACCCACCCACTCTAATCACGCCACACATCTTACATCATCCACCACATACAACACACACCACATTAGGGTGAGGGGTTAGGGTTAGGGTTTAGGTTGAAGGTGAGGGTGATGGTTACGGGTTAGGGGTAGGGGTAGGGTTAGGGGTTGGGGGTTAGGGTTTAGGGTTGAGGGGGAGGGGAGGGTGACGGTGATGGTGAGGTTGAGGGTTAGGGTGACGGTGATGGTGAGGGGAGGGTGAGGGGTAGGGGTAGGGGTAGGGTGAGGGTGAGAGGGTTGGGGTTTTAAGGTGAGGGTTAGGGTTGGGTGAGGGTTAGGGTGGAGGATTAAGGTTTAGGGTAGCGTTGGGTCGGGGGGAGGGGGAGGGGTAGGGTTAGGGTGAGGGTGAGGGTTAGGGGTGAGTAGGGTGAGGGTGAGGGTTAGAGTTAAGGGTTAAGGGAAGGTTGGGGTTTGAATGTGAGGGGTAGGGGTAGGGTGAGGGTTAGGGTCAAATTCAGGGTTAGGGTCAGATTTAGAGGTTTAGGGGTGAGGGTGAGGTTTAGGGGGTGAGGGTTAGGGGTGGGTTAGTGTTAGGGTAGGGTTAAGGGTTAGGAGGTTTAAGGGATTAGAGGGGTGAGGTTGAGGGTGAGGGTTAAGGGTGAGGGTGAGGGTTAAGGTGAAGGTGAGGTTAGGGTTAAGTTAGGGTTAGGTTATGGTGAGGGTTAAGGGTGAGGGTGAGGATTAAGGTGAGGGTGGGGGTTTAGGGTGAGGGTTAATGTTTGGGTTAGGGTTAGGGTGGGGGTGAGGTTTTAGGGTTTTAGGGTGAGGGTGAGGTGAGAGTTAAGGGGTGGGGGTAGGGGTGGGGGTGGGGTTAGGGTGGGTTGGGGTGGGGTTAGGGTTAGGATTAGGTGAGGGTGAGGTGTGAGGGTTAGGGTGAGGGTTAGGGTGAGGGTGAGGGTGAGGGGTAGGGGTAGGGTTAGGGTTAGGTTAGGGGTTAGGGGTGAGGGTTAGGGTGAGGGTTTAGGGTCAGGGTCAGGGGTAGGGGTAGGATTAGGTGAGGGTGAGGGTGAGTGTTAGGGTGAGGGTTAGGGTGAGGGTGAGGGGGGAGGGGTAGGGGTAGGGTTTGGGGTTAGGTTAGGGGTTAGGGGTGAGGGTTAGGGTGAGGGTTTGGGGTCAGGGTCAGGGGTAGGGGTGGGGGTAGGGAAGGGTTAGGGTTAAGGTTAAGGTTAGGGGTGAGGGTGAAGGTTAGGGGTTAGGGTTAGGGTTGGGATGATGGTTAAGGTGAGGGTGAGGTTAGGGTTAGAGTTAAGGGTTAGGGTGAGGGTGAGGGTGAGGGTTAAGGGTAAGGGTGGGGTTTAAAGGGTGAGGGCCCAGGGTTAGGGTGAGGGTGAGGTTAGGGGTAGGTAGAGGTTAGGGTTAGGGGTAGGGGTAGGGTGAGGGTGATGGTTAGGGTAGGGGTTAGGGGTTAGGGTTTAGGGTTAGGTTAGGGTTAGGGTGAGGGTGAGGGTGGGGGTTTTTAAGGTTTGGGTTTAGGGTAAGGATTAGGGTTGGGGGGTGAGGGGTAAGGGTTAGGGGAGGGTGGGGGGTTAGGGGTTAATGGTTAGGGGTAAGGGTTGGGGTTGGGGTAGGGGTAGGGTGAGGGTAGGGTTTAGGGTTAGGGTTAGGGTTGAGGGTTGAGGATGAAGGTGAGGGTCGGGTCAGGGTCAGGGTTGGGGTAGGGGTTAGGGGTGAAGGTGAGGGTTATGGGTTAAGGGTTTAGGGTTTAAGGGTTTAAGGGTTAGGGTTTGGGTTTAGGGTGGGTTTAGGGTGAGGGTGAGGGTTGGGTTAGGGTTTAGGGGTAGGGTGAGGGTGAGGGTTAGGGTGAGGGTGAGGGTGAGGGTTAGGGTTAGGGTTAGGGTTAGGGTTAGGGTTAGGAGTGAGGGTTGGGTTAGGGTTAGGGTTAGGGTCAGGGCCCAGGGTTTAGGGGAAGGGGTAGGGGTAAGGGGTGGGGGTGAGGGTGAGGGTGGGGTGGGTGTTAGGGGTTTAAGGTTTAGGGTTAGGGTTAGGGTTAGGGTGAGGGGTTAGGGGTTAGGGGTTAGGGTAGGGTGGGGGTGAGGGTTGGGGGTTAGGGGTTGGGGTTGGGGGTTGGGTTAGGGGTGAGGGTGAGGGTTAGGGTTAAGGGTATGGTGAGGGTGAGGTGAGGGGTAGGGGTAGGGTTAGGTTTAGGTTAGGGTTTAGGGTTAGGGGTAGGGGGTAGGGGTTGGGTTAGGGTGAGAGTGAGGGTTAGGGTTAAGGGGTTGAGGGTGAGGGGGGAGGGTTAGGGGTTAGGTTTAGGGGTAGTGGTAGGTGTGGGGTTAGGGTTAGGGTTTAGGTTTGGGTTTTAGGGGTAGGGGTTAGGGTGAGGGTGAGGGTTTAGGGTGAGGGTTGGGGTTTGAGGGGTGAGGGTGGGGTTTAGGGTTAGGGTTGAGGATGAGGGGTGAGGGATATGGGTAGGGTTGGGTTAGGGTGGGGGTGAGGGTTAGGGTGAGGGTTAGGGGTAGGGGTGGGGGGTAGGGTAGGGGTAGGGTTTAGGGGTAGGGTTTAGGGTGAGGGTTAGGGTGAGGGTGAGGGTTAAGGTTAGGGTTTAGGGTGAGGGTGGGGGTCAGGGTTAGGGTTAGGGGGTGGGGGTAGGGTTGGGGTTAGGGTGAGGGTGAGGGTTAGGGTTAGGGTGAGGTTTAGGGTTTAGGGTTTAGGGTGAGGGTGAGAGTTAGGGTTAGGGGATTAGGGTTTAGGGTGAGGGTGAGGTTAGGGTGAGGGTTTAGGGTGAGGGTGAGGGTGAGGGTTAGGGTGAGGGTGAGGGTGAGGGTTGAGGGTTGAGGGTGAGGGTGAGGGGAGGGTTGAGGGTGAGGGTTAGGGTTAGGGTTTAGGTTGGGTTAGGGTGAGGTTAGGGTGAGGGTTAGGGTGGGGGTGAGGGTTGAGGGGTTGAGGGGTTGAGGGGTGAGGGTGAGGGTGGGGGTTAGGGTGAGGGTTGGGGTTTAGGGTTGGGGTTTAGGTTGGGTTGGGGGGTGAGGGTTAGGGTGAGGGTGAGGGTTAGGGTGAGGGTTGGGGTTAGGGTTAAGGGAAAAAGGGGTTTGGGGGTTTAAAGGGGTGGGGGTGAGAGTTTCGTTCTTTACAGCCAACTCGGAAGACAGGGCAATGTCTTCGTCTTTATCCTCGCTGTCTGATTCTCAACTGTCTATATGTACATTTCCAGTGAACAGCAATCATTTAAATCTTTTAACGAATATAGCCGTGCTTTTTATCCGCACGATGTTTACTATCAACACACGTCACATCCCCCTTTCTTTAAGGAAACAAAATCAATAAATCATTTTTCCTATCTTTCAGTCCATACGAATAAAATGTTTTTCTACCTTTATCACACCATTCCCTTAACAAACACTCATTCTCACGCACGGACCCAATCATTCATTCACCTCATTTTATCTCTGATTCATTATACTATCCATCATCATCATGTCGATATTTCACAATGCTTTCAGTTTATTGATTGTGGTAGAGTCTTCAGTTTCATTCATATTTCGGGAAAAATCTGGCCTTTTGCTTTGTCTTCCAGATCTTGTTCTGTAAGGAGAACTAACTGGTGGGTTATCCTTTTCCTTGTTTGTTTGATAACTTATCTGGCTCCTTGATGTGGTTGTCTCAGACATTTTGATGACTGGGGGACTGATCAGATGAGTTCTCATGGACAGATGATGCTGGCGTCTGACATCTTTTCCCAGTTCCAGTTTTCTTGTTATCTTCCAGCATTGTTTTGTTTGGAATGATGATTGCTGTTGCTTGCCCGATGTGTCATTTTCCCTAATGTTTTCCCAAAAATCATCCTTCTCTGGACAAGTCGTTGAGGGTTGATTGTCTGCTGAAGCTCCGTTTCTGTTGTGTCTCGTAGCTGCGACGATTCTTCTGTACTGACGTCCGTCCTCTGTGGGGAATGTTGTATGACCCGGGTGTTCACCCGTTGGTCACTTTGGCGCTGATCCACTTTTTGGATCCTGGAGGTTGGAATTTCACAATCTGTTCCGGACTCAGTTCTGGGCAGCTCTACTGCGCTTCTGTTGTAGTAGTGCGCTTGCTTTTGTTTCCTTTCTCAAGTTCTTTCTTGATTGGTACAACTGAGGTTGGAGTAATGTTTTTTGAAGTCGGCACTTGTGTTCGTGTTCTTCTGCCGAACGTCTCTGAGCAGGCGAACTGTTTACAGTCTCTGTCAGGTGTTTTCTAGTCAAGTAAGCGAGGAAGGGTCTTGATTGTTGTGTTCTGCTTTCTTCATGCACGTCTTTGCAGCCCTTCACCGCGCTTCTGCTTTTCATTGGATGAGGGTAGTGTGGTGAGCTTGTTAGTGATTCAAACCATATGTTTTTCTGAACTTTCAAACTGGTTTGATGTGAATTGAGTTCCACAGTCTGTTGTCGACGTTCTGGTATTCCGTGTCTTGCCAAGTGTCTCTTCAGACAGATGATGAAACCCCTTTGGATTTCTTGTTTGTAACGATCAATCTCAAAGAAATCAGAGTAGTGATCGACCGTGACCAGGTATTCATTGCCATTATGTTCAAAGATGTCACAAGCGATGTGTTGCCAGGGAGGTCCGGATTCTTTACTGATAAGTGGTTCCCTTTTGCTGACCCGTTGGATGTATTACAGGCGCTGCATGTTTTGACAAAATCTTCAATGTCCATGTTCATCCTGGGGCCAGTAGACTACCCCACGTGCTCTTCTTATGCAGCTCTGAATTCCTGAGTGGCTTGCATGAAGTTTCTCAAGGATGTCTGCTCTTTCGCTTTCAGGTACAATTACTCGTGGCTTTGAAGACAAGTCCGTTGTGGACTGACAGTTCCTCCCTGAAAGGAAAGTATTCTTGTAACTGTAATGAAAGTTGTTGTTTCTCCTCTGGCCAGCCTTGTAGAATGACAGCTTTCAGGCTTTTCATGGTTGCATTTCCCTGAGTTACTTGCTGCAGCTGTTCAGTCTCTCTTGGTGAGGGCCCAGTTCTTGTATGAGTCTGTTTTCTCAGGTCTGTGAGGAAAACGGCTTCCTTGTGGGTGACTTTCTGTTCCGCTTTTCCACGACTGCTCTGTGAGGGTTTTCAGCCAGGGCATCTCAGAAACCACGCTTGTACACTACCGTGTACCTGAACTTCTGAGTTCTTTAGTAGCATCCTCTGAAGCCTCTTAGGGGCTGAGAGAGGTCTTCTTTTTGAATGGTCTCTAGGGTTTGTGGTCGGTCTCCACCAGGATGTCTCTTCCATAGACGTATCTCTCAAACCCTTTCCGACCGAAGAGTATTGCCAACATCTCCTTTTTTTATTTGAGATAGCTTTTTTCTGTCTCGGTCAAGGCTCGTGATGCGTATTGAATCGGGTTGACCATCCTGCATGAGACAAGAGGGCGAAGACGCATTGCCCTGTCTTCCGAGTTGGCTGTAGAAAGAACGAAACATTGTGTCAATCGTGATTACGAACTCCAACAAAAAACCCGAATATTGAAGGGCTAAAGTTTAACCCTGGTAGACGAACAAGATGAGAGAAAAGCCAGTCGACGACATGCCAAGATTCCCTTGCCTCCTAAACTTGATGTGAATGGAGGAAACCTGCAGAGCAGCTGGAGGAAATTCAAGAGGTTTTGGGACAGCTATGAAATTGTGAAACACGACAGAAGAAGACTCAACATACAGAACAGCAGTTTTTCTTTCTTGCATCGGGCTGGATGCTATGGACATCTATGAAGGATTGGCATTTGCTAATGAAGCTGAAAGAAATGACTTTTGACACTGTTCTCCAGAAATTCGAAAAATACTGTGTGGGTTAAACCCAAATGAAACTTACGAAGCTTTCAGGTTCAACTGCAGACATCAAGCAGCGGGGAAAATCAATCGAACAGTTTGTAGCAAAAACTGCGGAGATGATCAAGACCTGAAACTTGGTACACTGGAAGACGGGACTGTTGAGAGATCAAATCGTACTGGGTTACTGACGAGACTCTGCGATCAAAATTACTGGAAGTGCGACAGTGACATTGACTACATGTATTGATTATGTGCAGAGGCATGAACCAAGTCAACATCAAACCGTCCAAATGATGAGAAAAACCCCAGGACACGCAGGAAGTCCAAGTTTTTCAAAGAAGAAGACAGGGCAATGCTTCTTCGTTTTATATACATTTCACAGTCAACAGCAATCAGTTATCATTTAAACGAATATCAAGCCTTTATTTTTATCGCACCGCCTTGTACTAAAAAAGGGAAAAAAGCTGACCACATATCTCCTCTCCTGGCACAACTTCACTGGCTCCCTGTATAAAAGGGCGCATACAGTACAAAAAGACACCATGTGCTACAAAAGCCTCAATAACGCAGCCCCCGATTACCTGTAAAGCCTACTTGAGATCTATCTTCCCTCACGTACTCGCTCTGCCTCCGATCCTCTGACTTTTCGCTTTCCAGCACTAAGCTCAATACCTATGGTCCACGAGCCTTCTCTGTTTCTGGTCCGCTCTCCTGGAACAAATTTCCCTTTTCTCAGTCCGTCAGCAACCTACTTTTGTCTCCTTCAAGTCCGCTCTCAAAAAATCACCCTTTTTTCCTTGCATAAATCTTGACCTCACTCAATCCCTTCTGCAGCCTGTCTCCACTCGGAGGGGAATCACATTGCAATATATAATTTTTATATAATATGCTCTCTATAATTTTCCATTGTTTTTATTCTTTCTCCCCCTTTTAGCCGTGTTGTGTGTTGTGTGTGTGTGTGTGTGTGTGTGGTGGTGTGTGTGTGTGTGGTGTGGTTTTGGTGGTGGGTGCGGTGTGTGCGTGCGTGCGTGGTGTGTGTGCGTTTCGTGCGTGTGTGTGTGTTTCAGCGCTTAGATTTGATTTTATCAAGATTTTGCGCTATATAAATATTATAATTATTATTAATATTTGGGTGAGGGTGATGGGTAGGAGTAGGGTTAGGATGAGGGTGAGGGTTAGGGGTAGGGGTAGGGGTTTAGGGGTAGGTTTAGGGTTAGGGTTAGGGTGAGGGTAGAGGTAGGGGTAGGGGTTATGGTAAGGGTGAGGGTTAGGGTTAGGGTTAGGGTTAGGGTTAAGGTTTAGGTTAGGGTTAGGGTGAGGGTGAGGGTTAGGGTTAGGGTGAGGGTGAGGGTGAGGGTGAGGGTTAGGGTTAGGGTTAGGGTTTAGGGGGTGGGGTTAGGGTGAGGGTTAGGGAGTTGGGTTAGGGTTAGGGTTTTAGGGTGAGGGTTAGGGTGAGGGTTTGGGTTAGGGGGTTAAAGGTTAGGGGGTTAGGGTTTTGGGGTTTAGGGTTTAGGGTTAGGGTGAGGGTGAGGGTTAGAGTTAGGGTGTGGGGTAGGGGGTAGGGGGTAGGGTAGGGGGTAGGGGTAGGGGTAGGGGTAGGGTGAGGGTGAGGGTGAGGGTGAGGGTTAGGGTGAGGGTGAGGTTTTTGGGTGAGGGTGAGGGTGAGGGTTAGGGTTTTGGGTTAGGTTAGGGGGGTTAGGGTGAGGGTGAGGGGTTAGGGTTAGGATTTAGGGTTAGGGGAGGTGAGGGGGTTTGGGTTAGGGGTTAGGGTTAGGGTGTTAGGGGGTTGGGTTAGGGTTTAGGGTTTTGTTAGGGTTAGGGTGAGGGTTAGGGTGAGGGTTAGGGTTAGGGGGGAGGGGGTAGGGGGTAGGGTTAGGGTTAGGGGGTGGGTAGGGTTTTGGGTTTGGGGGAGGTGGGGGTTAGGGTTGGGGTGAGGGTGAGGGTTAGGGTGAGGGTGAGGGTTGGGTGAGGGTGAGGGTTAGGGTGAGGGTGAGGGGTTAGGGTTAGGTTTGGGTTTGGTTTAGGGGTTAGGGTTTGGGGGTTAGGGGTTTGGTTAGGGTTAGGGGTTGGGTTAGGGTTAGGGTGAGGGTGAGGGTTAGGGTTTTAGGGGGTAGGGGGTAGGGGGTAGGGGGTAGGGTTAGGGGGTAGGGTTAGGGGTAGGGGTAGGGTGAGGGTGAGGGTTAGGGTTGGGTGAGGGTGAGGTTTAGGGTTTAGGGTGGGGTGAGGGTTGGGGTTGGGTTAGAGGGTTAGGGTTAGGGGTTAGGGGTTAGGGTTAGGGTTAGGGGTGAGGGTGAGGGGTTGGGGGTTAGGGTTAGGGTGAGGGTGAAGGTCAGGGTCAGGGTTAGGGTCAGAGGCAGAACAGAAAGAAGAAAAAAAACTACAGAGAAAAACAGAAAGATGGCAAAAACAACCGCAAAACGGGAGAAAGAACAACAAAAACTACTACCACAACTACAACTCAAAACAGAAACCAATGCAAAGTAAGTCACCAAGAAAAGCACGAAGAAAAAAGTGAAAGGGAACAATGACAAGAACAAAAGGTACATCAAAATGAAGAAAAACATCAACAAAAACAGGATCAAGATAAAAAAAAAAAAGACGGAACCGAATATCACAAGGAAACAGAATTTAAAAGCAACAACAAAGCAGAAACAAACACAGCTTAAACAGTATTTTAAAAAAGTGAGCAACAAAATAGGGGGGAATGAAACAAAAACAAAAGCAAAAACAAAGACCCAAACAAACAAAAAACATACAAACAAACAAACAAACAAACAAACAAACAAACAAAAAAACACTAAAACGAAAAACCACAACAGCATGAACATAAGAACAAAGTCAACACATGCTACAACTAAAACACAAAGAGCACGAAGAAAAATGTCAAAGCAAAAAGAAAAAAGACAAAGAAAAACAACCCCCACTAATAAGAGCATTAAGAAAAAAATAAGCAAAAACAACAAGAAAATAAAAATCAAAAAACCCAAATAAAATAAACTAAGTAAATTACAATGCTGAACGAAAAAGACAAAAAAAAACAGCAAAATTTCACAAGCAAAAACAAAAAAGAAAATAAATATCATAACCAAACTAAAATAAACTAAGTAAAATTTACAATGCTGGACAAAAAAGACAAGAAAAACAGCAAAATACACAAGCAAAAAGAACAAGAAACAAAAACAAAAAAAACAGAAAAATATAAAAAAAGACCAAAATCAAAAAACAAAGACAAAGACAAATACAACCAGGACAAAGTCTTGATGAAACCACTTCATTCTGCCATACAGACTGCTGCATAATTGTCAGCTTGTCAAGAGGCACATCTTCCCCATTCCTGTAAATAGCTGCAGGAACACCATAGGCGCCTGATGTCTTTCAGGCGAGTGGTTTGCTTAGGTGCTTATAATCACGGAACTGGCACGGGGGGTGGGGGGTGGGGGGGGGGGGGTTGTAGCCAGAGAATCGTTTATCGGCATTTAGGGAGGAGTGCTTGTAACGGCATCGATACTTGAAGACTCACACGGCATCAGTTCCCATCAATTCATGCACAGTCATCACTCTGACCCATCCATCATCCCCATTGTCTTCGTCACTACTCCCGATGGTGTCTGGTGTATTGATGTAGCAAAGGAAGGCGGTGGACTGGACATAGCATACGTCCTGTGATAGGGAAGCTTTGTCCGACCAATGCCCCAGCGCGATCCCCACCCTCCTCTCCAGCCCCGTTACTGTCATATAATGCCCCACCATCAGCTCGTCACGGGTGGGACGGCAGCTCCTGGAGGTCAGCGTCGGAGGGAGGATCGTTCACCACTTTGATCGGTAAGCCATGATGTGGGGCGTAGCCGCTTGTCATTGTGTGTTGGGCAGAGGGGTAGCTACCATAACCACCATAACCAACAGAAGGAAACGTCGCTGTAGTGCAATGAGGTGCCTGAAACACACACCGTGAACAGGAGGACGGTAAAAACCCAAACACCCACACAACAAAGACCATCACCACTACCAAACAATGTATCAACTTACATCATCAACACTAAAATCACCTTTCTCACCAACTGCCCACGTCTCCAAACACACCATTTTACCATCAACACCATCACTGGCATCACCACCATCACTACCCTCACCACCTACTACCACCACCACTATCACCTCATTACTAATCTATCATCAATTCACCCCATCCTACTTTCCCCCCACATCATACCCCTATCATAAAAAAACACCACCCCCCCTACATAATACTATCATCAATATCACCACAAACACTAATAACTACTACACAATATCACCACCATCACTACATAACACTATCATCATATCACCACCATCCTACATAATACTATCACAAAATCACCACCACACTACTAACTACTAACACAATATCACCCACCATCACTACATCACCACCATCACAATTCACACCATCACTCAACTACTATCATCAATAAACACCACCATCACTACATAACACTAACACAATATCCCACCATCACTACAAACTACTATCACAATATCACCCCCATCACTACATCACCCCCTATCATCAATATCACCACCATACTAATCACCACTATCATCAATATCGCCACCATCATACATCACCACTATCATCAATATCACCACCATCACTACATCACCACTATCATCAATATCACCACCATCCTACATCACCCTTATCATCAATATCACCACCTCACTACATCACCACTATATCCCAAACACCACCCATCACTACATCACCCTATCACAATATCGCCCCCATCACAAATAACTATAACTCAATATCACCACCATCACTACATCCACCCCCTATCACAATATCACCACCCCTCACTACATCACCACTTATCATCAATATCCCACATCACTACATCACCCCTATCATCAATATCACCACCATCACTAAATCCCACTATCATCAAATCGCCACCCTCACACATAACTACATCATCAATATCCCACCATCACTACACAACCCCCTATCACTACATCACAACTATCACAATATCACCCACCACACTACAAACACCACAAACACTACATACAACTATCATCAATATCACCACCCACTACTCACACATCAACAATATCCCCCCCCATCAAATACATCACAAAACCCTCACTAAAATCACCCCTATCATCAATATCACCATCACACATCACCCTTATCATCAAAAATTTACCACCATCACTACTCAACCATTATCATCATATCACCACCATCACTACATCTCACTATCATCAATATCACCACCATCACTACATCACCACTTCATCAATATCACCCATCACTACATCACTATAACATCAATATCACCACCATCACTACATCACCACTATCATCAAAATCACCACCATCACTACATAAACCCCTATCTCAATATCACCACCCTCACTACATCACGTGGTGGAGGCATCGGGTTTATCCCAAAGGACTGCCTTGCCAACACTGCACTGCCTCAACTGACTTCCCTTTTCCTCATCGTCATTTGAAGTCGCCCAAGTCAATTTGACAAAAATCGATCCTCGTTTGTCTTTTGTTCTTGTTTACAGGCACCTCCCAGCAAACGAAACAAATGATCATTCCATGTTTTTTGATGAAGTGCCAGACTTTTTGGATATTGTTCAAATTGTCATTCGAATGTTGTTCTTTGTGAGATTTTAATATTCATTTGATGATTGTGCAAACTCTAAAACTAAAAGTTTCAGAGAACAGCTTAATTGTTTAGTCTTATTCAAACAGTCACTGAACTACCCACTCAGAAGGCCCTACGTTAGACTTGTTATTGTGAAAGACAGTGATAAATTGATTGTGTCCAGTCATATCAACTCTGACCTAACTTTGACCATTTTTCTGTTTGTCAAAACTTTCTGTCCCAAAACCAAAACGCTCTGACCCGTTCACAAGCTTTCGTCAGCTAGGGATATTGACAGTGATCAGTTTTTTCCCTTGATCTCATGAATCTATCAAGCTGAAACTCCTCTCTGATCTAAATGAAACCCTTGTTAAAAAACGCTAGATTTTTCATGCGCCTATCGCCGGCGACGCGTCCCCGGCGACAAAACCAGTCCCTGGTACAGCGATGTGGCTGCGAAACTGCGTGAACTAAAAAGAGAGCGCAGAAAGGCAGAGCGCTATCGCACTTTACCGTCCCCAAACAAATCTCGATGTAGCCAAAGCAAAAGTTATTGACCTTGTTCAACGCGCAAAAACCTCTTTCTATTCTTTCTTGTGTCCACTGCAAACATCTTGTAAACAAATGTTCCAAACCATTCTTTTCTGCTCGGAAAATCTAAGCCGAAGCTGTTGCCGAACACGTAACTGATATTTGTTCTTTCCAATTATTTGCAGATTTCTTTTAAAAAGAAAATCGTTTTTTATTCGGGAACATTTTCCTGCACGACTGCTCACACAGACAGTGGCCCAGCAAAAATTTGCGTTTTTGGCATTCCTTTTTTTTGACTTCCGTCCGTCTCCAAAAACGAAGTACGCAAGGTAATTTTACAGGCAACACCCCAAGTCATGCGAGTTTTGGACCCGTTGCCAACTTCCTCCTTGTGAAACATATAGACACTCTTTTGCCACCATCACGAATATTTCAATCACTCCCTTGTTTTACCGGTACATTCCTACTGAATTTAACTGCACTTGTGAAACCCCTCCTGAAAAGAATAATCTCGACCCAAAAGAGCTAAAGAAAAAAGAACCCATTTCAAACCTTCCGTTTCTGTCCAAAATCAATTGAACGTCTAATCCTTCACAGCTTTTTTCTCACCTCATGCTAACTCTGTAATCCTTTTTAAACGCCTATAGAGAGGATCCCCCGAAAGTTTCCTTT
>JAPXFY010006458.1:0-12657 GCA_030674185.1 Monoplex corrugatus | reverse complement strand
GTGTGGTGTGGGGGTGTGTCGGTTTGATGGGTGTTGGGGGGGGTATGTGGGGGGTTGGGTGGGGGGTTGTGGTGTGAGTGTGTGGGTGTTGTGTGTGTTGTGTGTGTGTGTGTGGTGGTGTGTGTGTGTGTGTGTTGTGTGTTTGGAGGTTTTTACAAAAGAAAGAGGAAAACATGCAAACGCACAAAAACAGAAACAGACAGCAGACAGGAAGACAAAAAGACAAAAGATAGTGAAAGACAGAGAAAGACTGAGTGAGAAGAGAGAAAGACAGACGACCAGTGACAAAAAAAAAACAGACGAATAGACAAAAGACAAAAAGAGAGTAAGCAAACGACAGAGAAAAAAAAGGGCCCATTCGAGACAAAAAATCCGATCAAAAAAAAAAAAAACAACAACCAGAATAAACGAAAAACTTAGAGAAAAAGTTTGAAAAAGAAAATAATTTTTCATGTTTTGCCCACTTGAATTTGTTGTTTTTTTCTGTCCGGTGTTCTCTTCCCGGGGGTTTCTGCCTAAATCTTTTTTTGTTGTCCCCTCTTTTTTTTTTTTTATTTTTTCTCTCTTTCGTTTTCTTGTTTGTGTTTTTTTTTCGCTGGGACAAATAAATAAAAACAAAAAAAAATATAAAAATGTCGTCCCCCGAAAACTTTGGTGCCCTGTCGTGATTGAAGAAAAGCAAAAAAAATGAACCGCAAAGATAGAAAAAATAAAAAAAAACGAAAAGACAGTATAAAAAAAAGCAAAAAAAAAAAACAACGAGAAAAACAAAAACAGTGACAAGGTTTAAAAAAGAAAAAAAAAAGTGAACAAAAAAAAAAGAAAGAGAAAGGAAAAATAAGAAAAACATATACATACCAAAAAAAAAAAAAAACAAGTCAAGAAAAACGTTTAAAAAGAAAAAAAAAAAGCAAAAAAAAAAGAAAATAATAAAAAAAAGATGGCGCCAAAAAAATTGAAAAGGAAACAAAAATTTTTTTTTTCCCCCAAACCCAAACCCCCCCACAAAAAAAAACCCCCCAAAAAAAAAAACAAAAAAAAAAAAAAAACCCCCCCCCCAAAAAAAAAAAAACCCCACCAAAAAAACCCCAAAAAACAAAAACAAAAACCCCCCCCAAAAAAAAAACCCCAAACAAAAAAAAATAAAAAAAACCCAAATAAAAAACCCCCAAAAAAAAACCCCAAAAAACCCCCCCAAAAAAAAAACCCCACAAAACCACCCCCCCCAAAAAAAAAAAAAAAAAAAAAACCCCCCACCAAAATTTTTAATTTTTGGAAAAGTTAAAAAAAAAAAAGCCCCCCTTTTCCCCCAAAACCAAACAAACCAAAAACAAAAAAAACCCCATAAAAACCACAAACAGCCCCCCAACAATACCCCAACACACACATAAACCAAACAAAAACCCCCACAAAACAAAAAAAAAAAAAACCCCAAAAAAAAATTTCCACCAAAAAAAACCCCCCCAAAAAAAAGGGGTTTTAAAAAAAAATTCCGAAAGAAAAGGGACAAGAACAAAAAATAAAACCCAAAACCAACCCCCAAAAAACCCCCCCCAAAAAACCAAAACACAAAAACCCCCCCCCCCCCCCCCAAAATTTTAAAAAAGGGGAAAAAAAAAACCCCAAAACCCCTTTTTTTTTAACCTTTTAAATTTTCCCCGCTTTGGGGGGTTTTTTTCCCCTTGCCCCGAGCTCTTTCGCCCCCGCCCCCCCGGGGGCCCCCCCCCTTTTTTTCCCCCCCCCTTTTTCCCCCCCTTTTTTTTTGCCCCCCTTTTTTTTTTTTGGGTTCCTATTTTTATTGCCTGCCCTTCCCGTTCAGTTTTCTTTGTTGTTGCTGGTTTTCCGTTTTCCCCTTCCCCCCCTTCTTTTTCCCAACCCCCCAAAAAACAAAAAAACAATAAACCAATAATTTTTTAAAAAAATTTTTTTAATGTTATTTTTTATTTTGTTTGGATAATGGGTTTTTTTTAAAAAAAAAACAACAATGAAATTGCAACGTGAGGAAATGGTTGGGGATGAGATTAAAATTTTGTGTGGGATGGGAAAATTTTTTTGGAGGGGATGGGGGATTTTGTTTTTTGTTTGTTGGTTTTTTGAAGGACTTTTTGTTTTTAAAGGGTTTTTTTTTATTTGGTTTTTTTTACTCCAGGGGCTTGCCCTGGCTTGGCGGCAGGCCTTCCTCTTTTTATCCGGGCCCGCATTCCAAATTTTTTTTTTGGTTTTTTGGTCCTTTTTTTGGTCTCTGGGTTTCCCTTTCAGTTTTTTGGGGGGTCATTCCCCTTTTTCCCTAAAATGGCTTTAAATTTTTCATTTCCTAATTTCCCTTTTTCAATTTTCCCTTTTCTTCAGACTTCCTTTCCTTTTTCTTCCCGAACTTATTATTTTTTTAAAAATTTTTTTTTATTTTTTAAAATTTTTAATTTTTTTTTTTTAAAATTTTTATTCCTTTTTTTTTTTTAAATTTCATCTTAAAAATTTTTTTTAGCTTTTTTTTAAAAATTTTGACTTTATCGAAACCCTTTTCGCTTTGCCATGGACCTCAGGGGGACAAAATTTCTGAACCCCTTCCACCGGTTTGGGGGCTTAAATTTGGGGGGTTTTTTTTTTTTTTTTTTTTTGGGAAAAACCCCGATTTCCCTTGGTTTTTTTTTTTTTTTTTTTGGTGCGATAAGAGGGGTTTTTTATAGCAGGTTAAAAAGTCTGGAATCATCAAAAAAATCCCCATCATGTAGGCCTTCCCACCAGGAGGGGGTACCTAGGTAAATCGATCGCAGGACTTTCTGATTGTAGGTCTTTCATTTACCCATTATGGACAACCGCGCCCGATATTCTTTTGTTTTTGTTTGTTTCTGTACAGTCTGTTCAGAAACGAAGTGACAGAGTGAAGAAGAGGAAATATCTGATGATTAGCAAATTACTACGTCTTCGGATTTCTCAGAATAAGACAAAAGATGCTAGTGGGGGGAAACAGAATGACAATAATATACTAAGTGCAAGGTGTGATGATGAGTGAAACCTTAACACTTTGGCATCGTCAGCTGGCTATTTGACTACTTCCTGCAGACGTGCCAGCTGCCACTGACTACTTTCCCTGGAAACGTGCATTTTAGGCCACTTTGAATTAATTTATACATGCGCCCCAAATGACTAACATCAACATGTAGGGTATGGTTAGAAAGGTAATTTAATATTCTTTTAGGATATTTACAGTATAAAGTTTGTTCAGACATGCTTTGAGGTTATTCGTGCAATGAAATTCATGGTTGAGGAGCATTTCAGAAAAGCATTTCGTCCATTCAGCAGATGTAAACAAAACAGAAAAAAGAGACTCAGCAATTCTCCATGACTTGTATCATCTGATCAGAAGCTCAGAAAAGTACACATTACACACACACACACAAATTCCACAATCCCGAGTGAACAGCGACATAGCGCATTCGCAGGGCGCTCCACTTTGCCTTTGTTTCAATGAAGCACGCGGTTTGGTGACGTTTGTTCTCGCACCCGAAGAATTCTTCAAATAGACTTTTTACTCGGGAAATCACTCTCATGGTATTTAGAAATGGTTACTTGATACTATAATAGAGGTTGTGTAACTTAGACCGTAACTGGCTTCACGCAGGAATTTTCTAACGCAAGACGCTAGAATCCTAGCGTTACGTTGTCAGTGGCGAGCTTGCTGAACGCTATACCCCTAGCTTTCCGGCGCCTGCGGTTCTCCGCGAGAACGCTAGTGGGCTAGCGTTACGATGTGAAAAGTTTAATAACCACCAAATACATTATACGTCCCCACTTCCCAGCATCCTTGCGTTCAGCCATTTTGGACTTTTCGTGTCACGCTTGCCTCGCCATTTTCCCCTCCAGCAAAGACCGCTTCCGGATGATGAAGCAATCGTTGATTTCCGTAGCCTATTGTGACATTTCATAGAGGGACTGTATCCCTTCTTTTAATGTGCATCCCTTCCTTTGACAGTGTTGATTTTTCTCACTGTTATCTTGTCCTTGTTTTGACTGCTTTTCATAACTCTTGGGGATAGGGGAACGGTGGAAGGGAGAATTTCAAGGAAGTGAGATATTCCATCCATAAGGTTCTACTTCATGTCTAAGGAGGTGATTCATTGTGTGATCACCACGTAACCCTTGACTGGTCCGACTATCATTGTAAGAGTAAACCAGAAGCATTTACATATTGAGATGCACCATGTATATATATGTATATGTATATATATATATATATATATATATATTATATCAGGGATTACACACACATATATAACATATATATATATATATATGTGTGTGTGTGTGTGTGTGTGTGTGTGTGTGTGTGTGTGGTGTGTGTGTGGTGTGTGTGTGTGTGTGTGTGTGTGTGTGTGTGGATGCGGCTCTGAGAAGAGTTGAGCTCTCTACCACATCATTCCCTTGCGCATTTGGAGGGATGGATCTACCTGAGAAAAACTGAGGTCTCCTCCAACTCATTGACTTTTATCTTCGAATTATGGTACAATCTTTTTTTGTAACCCTTGGGCTCCCTCCAGCCTGTAATCCTGCAGGAAGCTGATGGATAGGGCGAGGAAGTCAATGTGTTACGTGTTTGTTTTGCCTTCATGGTTTGACAATACGGGTGCCAGTGGACAGGGTTCAGATGTCAAAGGGTTAATTAACTCACTCAGCTGTAACATCCTGGATAGAGGATATGCCACGCGAGATGGTTGCACTCTAACAGCCGCGATCGAGGATTTGGCATTCAAAACAGTCCACCGGTGATGTAATGTGGGTTAATGGACATTGAAGCAGGTAATGATACAGCCTCATTAGCATAGAGTAAGCTTTGACCACTACACTTAGCGAGTGACCTATAACCGGTCAGCATTTGGGGTGTTTTTCTGCTAACCCCATTTCTGTTTATGACTTGAGAACAATGGCGTCTCAGCCATGAATGAGTTCCGCTCACCGCAATCGAACAAGACTTGTCTACACTTTACCTGAGACAAGAAAAGTCATTCATTCTGAGGGATCTGATTGTGAAAATACAGAACAGT
The DNA here is from genome assembly GCA_030674185.1 of Monoplex corrugatus. Lineage (NCBI taxonomy): Eukaryota > Metazoa > Mollusca > Gastropoda > Littorinimorpha > Ranellidae > Monoplex > Monoplex corrugatus. Next base: position 7,615 of record JAPXFY010006458.1, on the reverse strand, counting down.
ACGAGAAAGATGCTTAGCCCATTAGAAGGGATGAAATTGACGAAAATGTGTCCAACTAGAGAAGGCGAGATTGAAAGAAGGGTGGGTGTGTTGAGTGACACAGGCAGTGAGTGTGGTGAAACTGTAGTCACACTTTTGCAAATAACCCACCGGCTGATGTGATTGAGGATGGTTTTGTTGTTTCATAATGAATGTCTGCCTTGAAGAGTTTGTGGGTCTTTTTTTCAGTTTACTCCTCCTACACAGGTGGCCAAACACATAGGTTTAAGTTGTATGGCATGACAGACCACACACCCATGCATATTTTGACCAAATATGTAGTGACCTGATTACGAAACACATGGTTGATTAAAACAAACAGATGCAGTGATCAATGCCTTCAGGCATAGGGGAACTAGCAAAATACAGTTTGGAAATGGCGAGCAGTGAATAGAATACATGTAAATGTGAATGTGTGTGTGTGTGTGGTGTGTGTGTGTGTGTGTGTGGGTGTGGTGTGTGGTGTGTTGCGTGTGTTGTGTGTATATATATGTGTGTGTGTGTGTGTGTTTGTGTGTGTGTGTGTATTTGTGTGTGTGTGTGTGTGTGTGTTGTATGTATGAGTATTTTATTTGTGTGACTGTGTGTATGGTGTGTGATGTGTGTGTACATGTATGTGTTTATAAGTGTGTACATCTATACTTTTATGTGCAATCATGTTTGTACTGCGCTCGCACGTGTGTGTGTGTGTGTATGTGCGTGCGTGCGTGCGTGTGTGTGTGTGTGTGTGTGTGTGTGTGTGTGGTTTAGAGGTTATAGTTTTGAAACCTTATGACTGTTTATTCAGTCAAACAATAATTATTATGTAAAATTCCAATGTGTGTTTCGTTAATATTTTGTCATGAGTTTTTCCAACTCCATTCAAACACTCGTATATTGAAGCTAACTGCCAATGACTAAGTAGTCAGCGACATTTTGCTGATTTTGGCAGATTTCTCTGACTCTGATGCAGAGGAGTATGGAGTTTGAGGTCTGTTCGAGAGGAATTCGTCGCACTTGGACAATTCCTTACGCGCTTCTCCAGAAATGGATGAAAGTTGTCTTGGAAGATTTCCTGAGTTTGCGCAAAACCGTATGCGCAGGAAAAGTTTTGAAACTTGGGAAGGGGAAGTAAGGACTCATGAAACACTAAGCTGACGCCACCAGAATGATGAAAAACGTTCAGATGGACAAAGCACAAGTCAGTTTTTAATCTTACAGTGTAGGATTGAACTCGAACTATCAGATGTTGAGTCCAAAGCTATGTTTATATATAAACTAAGGAAAACTAAGGACTGTTTTGCCGTCCTTGAAGGCACAAGTGCCATAAGTTGATCCGGAGTGGGGTGGTTTACAAACTGACATGTCCACACTGTAAGACGTGCTATGTTGGACAGACTGTCCGACATTTACAAACCCGTTTCCGTGAGCACATCAACAACACTGGGCCTGTAAAAAAAAAACATCTCGCACAATGTAAGGTTACAATGGGGTCAGAAGATGTTGAGAGTTTGGCTTCAACCACAAGAGGCTAGGATTTATCGCATGACTCTGGAGGCACTGTGGGTCAGATATATCAACCCAGGGATGAATGTAAAGGATGAGTATAGGTGTAGGGAACTGACCATTAAGTTGTAGTCTGGCTTTTCCTTGACCGTTTATGCTCGTCCCCATTTCATGTTTACTGGTTCCATACCAAAAGGTGTTTTGTTTCTTTTTTCAGAATATAGATATGATCCTGATGATGCCATTTATCCTGCCCCTTCCTTCTCTGGCACACCTCTTATACTTTTACCCAGTCTCACAAGAAGAAATTCTCAACACAATCAGATCCATATCGTTCAAAACCTGCGAACTGGATCCTCTTCCAGGTTCTCTCTACGCCGACTGCTCCCTACTCTCCTCCCATTCATCACGGGCCCATCATCAAACACTTCTCTTCAAACGGGAACTGTCCCAGATTTCTTTCAAGTCTGCTATTGTTCACCCTCTCCTCAAGAAAACACAATTTAGCCCCAAAATTTGAACTGAAAAACTACCGGCCTATCTCTAATCTGTCTTTCTTGACAAAACTCCTTAAAAAAGTCGTCCTCAAGCGTTGAACTCTCACCTGTCTGCCAACAATCTCCTCAATCCTTTCCAGTAACCCTACCGCCAGTGCCATAGCACTGAAACTGCCCTACTACACATTCTCAACAATCTCCTCCTTGCAACTGATGCGGGCAAAGTCTCTCTCCTCACACTCCTTGATCTGTCTGCAGCCTTCGATACCACTGCCCATGGTATTCTCCTTTCTAGACTTCATCATACTTTTGGCATCTCTGACATTGCTCTCTCCCTTTTTTACTTCGTATTTATCAAACGAAAACAAACTGTTCTCATCAATGGCACTTACTCTCAACCTGCATACCTACCTGTGGTGTTCCACAGGATCTGTCCTTGGCCCTGTTTCTTTTCACTCTTTACACCTCCCCCCTGTCCACCATCATCAACTCCCACTCTATAAAACACCACTTCTATGCTGATGACACCCAACTTCAAGACAGTGACTCACCTGATAATATACAGCGCCTGTTGACTCGCACCACTGAGTGTTACTCAGATATTAAGAACTGGATGACGTTCAACAAACTTCAGCTTAATGACGACAAGACAGAAGCTATCCTCATTGGCACCCGTCAGAAACTTTCTCAGCTGCCTCCTCTTTCTCTCCATTATGTAACACATCAGTCCCAATTTCTGATTCAGCTAAAAACCTTGGTGTCTGCATTGACTCTACCCTCTCCATGAACAACTTTGTTTCTCAAACTGCCAGATCTTGCTACTATCATCTCCATCGTTAAGGCTGATCAGGAAGTATCTCTCTGTCGAAACAACTGCAAAACTCGTTCTCTCCTTCAAAATGTCTCGCATTGACTATTGCAATGCACTCCTGTCTGGTCTTCCTGCCTCCACCTTTACATCCTACAACGCATTCAAAACAATGCTGTACGCCTTGTACTCAAAAAGAAAAAAGCTGACCACATATCTCCTCTCCTGGCACAACTTCAACTGGCTCCCTGTATCAAAGCGCATACAGTACAAACTAGACACCATGTGCTACAAAAGCCTCATAACGCAGCCCCCGATTACCTGTCAAGCCTACTTGAGATCTATCTTCCCTCACGGTACCCTCCGCTCTGCTCCGATCCTCTGACTTTTCGCTTTCCACGCACTAAGCTCTATACCTATGGTCCACGAGCCTTCTCTGTTTCTGGTCCACTCTCCTGGAACAAACTTCCTCTCTCAGTCCGTCAGCAACCTACTTTTGTCTCCTTCAAGTCCGCTCTCAAAACTCACCTTTTCTCCTCCGCATAAATCCTAACCTCACTCAACCCCCCTCCCCCCCCCCCCCCCCTCTGCAGCCTGTCTCCGCTCGGAGGGGAATCACATGGTTATAATATACAATTGTATATGCTATGCTCTCTATAATTTTCCATTGCTTTTATTCTTGCTTTTATTGCTTTTATTCTTTCTCCCCATTTATAGCCATGCGTGTGTGTGAGTGTGTGTGTGTGTGTGTGTGTGTATGTGTGTGGTGTGCGTGCGTGTGTGTGCGTGCGTGCGTGCGTGCGTGCTTGCGTGTGTGTCTGCTCCAGCGCTTAGATTTGATTTTATCAAGATTTTGCGCTATATAAATATTGTAATTATTAAATATTGTAATTATTATTATTTATTGGCGAAAATTACACGCTGAAGTGATAATTCGAAGAATCATCGTTGGCTCACACCTGCTGGTATATATATATTTATATTTATATATATATATATATATGTGTGTGTGTGTGTGTGTGCGTGTGTGTGTGTATGTATGTATGTGTGTGTGGTGTGTGGTGTGTGTGTGTGTGTGTGTTGTGTGTGTGTGTGTGTGTGTGTTGTGTGTGTGTGTGTGTGTGTGTGTGTGTAAAAAAGCCTGCAGTAGATGTGAAAAGGAGAAGGCGATGGGGTTCTGTTGAAGCTGGTTTCCACACATCATTTAAATTGTGACTTGTTTAAATCATGCTAAAGAAAACGTGTTCATCATATATCATCAGCAAAGCACAATATTGACAAGTGCTCCACAAGAGTCGAGCTTCATTATGCAGAACATAAGTAGATTTTACATATACATATACAACTATGTATTAGAATACATTACCACTTTTGTACTGGGTACAATCATCTGAATTGGAACATAAACATACATGGGTAAATCAAAAGGAGAACACATTTTTTTCAGACAGACTTTTGGGGATACGTTGAAATTTCCCCCCTAAAAACACCCCCCAGCCAAAAATTTTTAATGTTTTTTTTCCCCCGAAAAAATTAATTTTCTTTTTAAAACATTAACACAGAGGACCCATCCCAAGGAAAATCTTTGACCGGGAAATGGATCTAAAGAAACCGAATCCCCGCCACCCTTTTCGGGAAACAATCACCCCCCCAAGCTGCCGACCCCAAAATGCAAAGGGGTAAATTTCATCACGCAAAGGTTGGGCTGCCCCTTTGTTTTTTGAAATGACCCATTGGGGCCCCGTCATCATTTTTACTTTTTTAAAAAACCAAATTTGGGCCAGGTGGGGAGATGAAAAACCCCCCGAAAAACCCATAAGCCCCCCAAACAAAACCCTGCCCCAAACCAAAGGTCAACCTAGCCTCTGGACCAAGAGAAAATTAAAAACTGTTTTTTTAAAGAAATATAATTGTCACAGAAACATTATCCCATTTTTCTTTTGATTTTTAGTAAATGCTTGTAAAGTATAAAATGTAAAACCGCCCAACAAAAACAAAAAAAGGGAAAATTTAGTTTTAGGGTTTAAAAGCAAACGTTGAAACTGGGGGAAAACTTTATATTTGAATCCCAATCTCTTGCTCTCTTTTTTAAAAACTTTTTTTTTTCCCAAAGCCTCATTTTCCTAGTTTGAAAAATCAAAAAAGGGGCCCTGTAAAAAAAGCTTAAAGGAAAAAAAATGGTTTTACAATTTTAAATTTGGAATAACCAAAAATTCAGCAAAGAGTCCCACCCCCATCCCCATTTTTCCCCTTTCCCAAAGTAAATTTTTATCAGAGTAAGTTTTCTCAGGAGTAAACCCCGGGAGTAAAAATATTTGATCCCCTTTAAATTATCAATTGATGCATGCATTCACCCCCAGTGGGGGCGAGTGCGAAAAAAGCTCAAAACCGTTTTTTCCCACCCCCAACATTTTGGGAAAGTTAATTCTTTCAAAAAAAAGGGACAGAACTTTTTTTTCCCTTCACGATCCATCCAACCAAAAACTAGCCAACAACCATCCCGGGAAAACCAAATAAAACCCCCCGGGGAAATTTCCAAACCCAAGCAATAAAAACCCAACAACAAAACAAACAAACAAAACAAACAAAATAAAAACGCATTTAAAAAAAGAAGTAAAACAATAAACACTCTTTTTTATGATTGTAACAGTCTTAACTCAAATTGTGACTGCACTTGCCACAGCTGAGCCCCCCTGCTGGCCTAGGGTTTGCCACAGTGAAATCCCCTGAAAACGGTGCAAATGAACCTTTTTCCATTGATTTTAGACAAAAACAAAAGAAAACCGACAAAAAGTAAACAACCGGGAAACCAAACTTTCCAACTACTAAAAAAAATTTGCATAAAAAAGTAAGGGAGTTATATACCCGAAAACCGCTGTTTACTATGATCGAAGTAGCCCCGTCCTTCCCGTTTAGACCAGCTGTTAACCCTTTAAACCGAAGTAAAACCCTCGTCCCAAAAAGTTAAATGCAATTTAAAAGAGAACCCCAAACCCAAACCCTCCCCCCCAAAAAAAGGTTTAACAAAACAGCCCCAAAAAAACAACCAAAAATGAATACTATAAAAAAAATGATTTTAAAAATTTTTTTTTTTTTTACCCCTCCCTTTTTTAATTTTTAAAACATATGTTTTTAAAATGCAAAAAATATTGACATACAAACGCAAACTCCATTATTTCAATCCATGAAGACAACAGAACAATTACTGACATAAATTAAAGACAAACGTTCCACAGAATTTTTAAAATTATTCCCTTTCGTAAGATGCAACAAAACTTTATTACAATTTTTCAATCGTCAAAAACATCGAATTTCTTTTTGGGTTTTGATTGAGGGCCCCAAAAAAAGGGGAAAAACCATCTTAAGTTTTTTTTTTTCTGCATTTAATTTAGTTCATTTTAGTGTGAAAATGCAGCATTTATTCTCCTTGTAATTTTTGTTTTCTTTCTTCCCCCCAATTTGGCATGATGTGATTTCCTGAGGGGTTTTTAAACCCGCAATTTTAAAGGGAATTTTTAAACGTGATGTTTTTTTTAAACCCCTGCAGCAACTGTTTCCCGCACTGGGTACCTTTTTGCAAGTAATTAATTCGGTTTAACCCCCCCAATTTAACAATTTTGAGCATTCCACTGAGATCTCTAAAAATAAAAGAAAATAAAATTCCAAAAAGAGAGAGAGAAAAAAGAGAGAGAAAAAAGGGGAGAGGGAGAGAGAAGGGGAGAGGAAAAGAGAGAGAGAGAGAGAGAGAGAGAGGAAGGGGAGTTTTCCTCAGGAAATAAATAACGCTTTTTGCTTTAGCTAAGAATTGAAAGAGAAAAATGGGCCCCCTGACAAAGACGAATTGGGAGATGGTTAAACAAAGGGTTTTCGTTATTTTTTTTTTGATTGTATTTCGTTACAATTTTTTCATAGTATTTCGTTGTGTTAAAAATGTTTTTTATTATACAACCTTTTTTTTTTGTTTCAAATTTTTAAATTTTTTTTGAATATATTACTCGTTTTTATTCATTTATTTATTTTTTTTATTATTTTATTTTTTTATTTATTATTTATTTATTCATTTATTTACTTATTTTTTTTATTTATTTTGTTCATTTTTTTTATTTATTTATTTATTTTTCTTATTCATTTTTTTATTTTTTCATTATTTATCTAAAAATTTATTTATCTAATTTATTTTTCGACCCAATTTTTTTTGTTTTTTTTCATTTTTTCATTTTTTTTTTTGTTTGTGGGTTTGTTTATTACCATTTATTTATTTATATTTTTTATTTAAAATTTTTTTTATTTATTTTTTTATTTATTTATATCATTTTTTTTATTTACTTATTTATTGCTTACATTGTTCCCACCGCTTTTCCCTTTATACATGTGATTTTGTTTTTCCTTTTCCCAAAATTTCAGTAGTATATATACTGTAGGGTTCACTGAAGGTAAAACAAATTGACTGCTGGACCTTTAGGGGAAACACAAAATATTAAAAAAATTTTCCTTTTTTTTTTTCATTTTTTTTTTCCCCCTTGACAAAAGGGGCCTTTGGGGTCGAAAAAAAGGGGTTTTGGGTTTTTTACCCCCAAAGGATCTTTTACAAACAAGGGATTTTTTAAATATTTTTTTTTTTTTTAAAATTTTATGAAAATTTATTTACCCCTTTAAAAAAAAAAAGGGGGGGGGTGAGGGGGGAAGGGAAATTGCCTTTTTTTGTACCCATGTTGTGTGTATAAATAGCGTTATCGATGCATGTGTATGTTGGAGGGGAATTTCTGGTTGAAAAAATTTTTTTTTT
>JAPXFY010006457.1:10000-12658 GCA_030674185.1 Monoplex corrugatus | reverse complement strand
TTTTGTTTTTTTTGTTTTTGGGGTTTTTTTTTCGTTTTTTTTTTTTTGGGTGGGGGGTGGGGGGGGGAGATCAGAGTTGTTTCCCAAAAAGTTTTGTGGAGAGTACGGGAATCTTGCTATTTATCTTTTATATAATTCAAAGATGGTGAATTTAGAGGGACAGAGGTTAGTGCATGCATTGTTCCTCTCCCCTCTCTCTCTCTCTCTCTCTCTCTCTCTCTCTCTCTCTCTCTCTCTCTCTCTCTCTCTCTCTCTCTCTCTCTCTCTCGTTATTTTCCCCTTTGATATCGCTGTTTAATGATGGTGTCTTCTCTTCGTTCCTTGGTCTTTCTTCTTCTTCAGTGGGCTTCTTTGGTTGTTTGATGTTTATGATGGTGTCTTCTCCTTGTACCTTGGTCGTCCCTCTTCTCTGGTAGACTGCTTTAGGGGTTTGCTTTGGTGACTGTCATATGTTGGTTTTGTGTGGATAGAGTAGCTCAGGCATCAATTGTTTGTTGTCCTTTTCTTTGGCACGTTTGTTAATGCTAGACAACATTAGAAGACTGAACATGTCTGTGATCTATATGGCATGGCTTCACGAACGAAGAATCAGGATGGGGGTGGTCTACGTCTACTGCAGACATGTTGGTGGCTGGTGAGGCCTGTGTTGGATGGCCAGGTCTTTCCATAACGACTGAAGGTGAAGGTCTGAACTGTGCTGAGTACTTGAGGGCTTTGGTTTTTGTCTGTTCCTCTCTCCTCTACACTGATACTTCCAGTGTCCTCAGAGAAGCTGGTAGCCCGGTACACTGTGCCTGTGATCAGCTGCTAGAGTTGTTCATTAGTGATGATTGACGCTATAGGTTGTAAGGAACGTTTTCATTAGTGATGATTGATGCCATAGATTGTAAGGAACGTTTTATTAGTGATGATTGATGCCATAGATTGTAAGGAAATTTTTCATTAGTGATGATTGATGCCATAGATTGTAAGGAACGTTTTCATTAGTGATGTTTGATGCCATAGATTGTAAAGAACGTTTTCATTAGTGATGATTGATGCCATAGATTGTAAAGAAATTTTTCATTAGTGATGATTGATGCCATAGATTGTAAGGAACGTTTTCATTAGTGATGTTTGATGCCATAGATTGTAAGGAACGTTTTCATTAGTGATGATTGATGCCATAGATTGTAAGGAACGTTTTCATTAGTGATGATTGATGCCATAGATTGTAAGGATGTTTTCATTAGTGATGATTGATGCCATAGATTGTAAAGAACTTTTTCATTAGTGATGATTGATGCCATAGATTGTAAAGAAATTTTTCATTAGTGATGATTGATGCCATAGATTGTAAAGAACTTTTTCATTAGTGATGATTGATGCCATAGATTGTAACTTTTTCATTAGTGATGATTGATGCCATAGATTGTAAAGAACTTTTTCATTAGTGATGATTGATGCCATAGATTGTAAGGAAAACATTTTCATTAGTGATGATTGATGCCATAGATTGTAAGGAAAATATTTTCATTAGTGATGATTGATGCCATAGATTGTAAGGAAAACATTTTCATTAGTGATGATTGATGCCATAGATTGTAAGGAAAATATTTTCATTAGTGATGATTGATGCCATAGATTGTAAAGAACTTTTTCATTAGTGATGATTGATGACATAGATTGTAAGGAAAATATTTTCATTAGTGATGATTGATGCCATAGATTGTAAGGAAAATATTTTCATTAGTAATGATTGATGCCATAGATTGCAAGGAAAGTTTTCAAAGATGTCTTTGTATCTCTTGCCGTGGCGCCCCACTGTCGCCGTAAGCAGAGTTCTCCATACAGTGCTACGTCTGGTTGGTTGTAACCTTCCATCCTGAACACCTGCTCTGCCCGGCACATTTAAATATTGAGTAGAATGCCAGTGGCCTCCAACACAGTGAGAACTTTGGTGTTGATAATTAAGTCAGTTCAGTGGATGTTGAGGATGATGCGAAGACAACGCTAATAAAACAGAAATCCAAAACAAGTGTGATTGCCCGCGTTCAAGCAAACAGGAACCAGAAAAAAAAAAAAAAAAAAGAATCAGAACGCGTATTTAATACAACCAGACAACACAGGCGCAAATCGTCAAGCGTAAGATCACAAACAAACACACAAACACCAGATACAAAAAGTAGGAGAAAAAGACTTAAACTTCCATGCTGCTCCGTCCGGTGTAAGAAAAGGAATCAATAAAAATGTTAAGAGGATCACATCTACCAATGGTAGGTAACTCTTGACTTGGCCCAGTACAGGAGAGTTGTTACATGTACGTGTAGTACAACAGCTTTGTAGACGCTGGTCTTTGTGTTTTGTTTGGGGTGTTTGTTGTTTTAGCCACATTTGTAGCTCTGGTCAGTTGAAGGAATTGTTTGCTTTGGTCAGTCTGTTGTCCACTTCTGTAGCAGTATACTATATCAACATACTATATCAGTAAACTATGTACTAAACACACCTAGTACCCCAACTATTTTCAGTTCTGTTTGTTAAAAAAAAAATTTGGAGTTTGTTCGAACTTCGTTCTAAAGTGATTCGTGGCCCTCGGACAATCCCATATACGCTCCACCCAAATGTGCCAACAGATAAATAGCAGACTTCATGATCGTCCATGAAACTGTACAGCTGACA
>JAPXFY010006456.1:0-12659 GCA_030674185.1 Monoplex corrugatus | reverse complement strand
TTCATTTACCATTTGGTAGAGTGTGATCATCAAAAATGGTTTTCTGACACTTGTTTCTCGGGTTTTTTTTCCAAACTGATGTTTAAAATCCAAGCACTTGGCAAGCAGTGTTAGCAAAACCTGATTGGCCCCCTAAAGGGCTGAGTTGATTGTGGAAATGTAAAAAGGGGCTTTAAACCTTTTAAAAGCATTTCCCAGATCTCTTTGCTCTGAAACATGCAGGCCCCGTAGTTTTTGGGCCCCCAACCTGGTTGCATGCTGTAAAACTGTTATAGAACACCCCTTCCCTTCATGGGTGTGGCTGCATTATTTTAAAAAACCTGCTCGTTTTGGGTTGTTAAACTTCTTGCAAAGCTTGTATTAGATACCCAAGCAAAAGTAAATAAATTTTGATTTTGGGGGAAACCCCTTTTTTGGGTTTTAAAGTCGGACTTTGTTGCACACAGGGGAATTGTCCTTGTCACGTTGACCCCGGGGAAGCTGTGCATGAGAAACACACTGTTTAAGGCAGCTTTTCTAGTGAGGCCATGTCCTACCAATCCCAATTTCCAAACCCTTTGGGGTTTGGTCTTCAGAGATTTTAAAGGCGGGGCCCTATGCTTAAAGTAAGTGTTGGTGATCAGCCCGGGGCTGTCTCAATAATTCAGTGGACTTCAGATCACGTTTGCAAACGTTCCGATTTAACAGAAGTGGTCTCCCATTACTTGATTACTGACCTTGTCACGGATGTCTTTATGTAGCACACAGTGGTTCTGGGAAATTACCAGGATCCGGCACAAGTACTGCTGATGGATGTTATTGGGGTGGTGTTTTTGGCGTAAGTAGGTTTTTACAGCATTCTGTACTGTAGAGAAGGGAACTCAGCATGCACGCTCTGTACACAGCAGTTTTGGTGGCTGTGATTAGCTTGTTATTGTCCCACATTCTGTTGGACAGCTGGGCCATGGCAGTGGCAGCTGGCCCTCTCCGCCTGTTGAGCTCTGGATGAGGAATAGGTTGCCAGAGTGTTTGATTTAAGTAAGTGAATTCACTTACCACTTGTAGAGTGTGATCATCAATGATGGTGTTCTGACACTTGATCTCTGTTCTTTTCCAGACTGATGATGAATCCAAGCACTTGGCAAGCATGTGTTAGCGACCTGATTGGCCTCTGAAGGCTGAGTTGAGTGTGGCATGTCAAAATGGCATTATCTGTGAAAAGCATTTCCCAGATCTCTTTGCTCTGAAACATGCAGGCTCGTAGATCTTGCCGTCAGACCTGGTGTGCATGCTGTAAATACTGTTATAGATACATCTCCTTCATGGGTGTGGCTGCAGTTACTTTAAAATCCTGCTCGATTTGGTTGCTGACTTCTGTGCAAAGCTTGTATTAGATACCCAAGCAAAAGTAAATACATTTGATGTTGTGGATCTTCTTTGGTTTTAAGTCGGACTTTGTTGCACACAGTGGAATTGTCCTTGTCACAGTTGACACTGTGGAAGCTGTGCATGAGAAACACACTGTTTAAGGCAGCTTTTCTAGTGAGCGCCATGTCCTACCAATGCCAATATCCAGACCTTGGGTGTCTTCAGAGACTTTATGGCGAGGCTATGTCTTCAAGTAAGTGTTGGTGATGCAGTCTCTGGCTGGTGTTGTTCATTTGACAACTGCAAAGTGTGCAGATAGTTTGTTGTGGTCTAGTCCCACTCTAGCATTGAAATCATCAAGCAGAATGATGTGATCAGAATTTAGAGGTTTGTTTTGCCAGAAGCCGTTGTGTTGAGTTTCTACTCGTCAATTGCCTGCTTCAATGGATAAGACACATTGTCCATATGAACGACAGCCACGTTTTAAAGCTGTTTCGGTAGGGACAACTGAATCTGTTTCTGTAGGGACAGCTGAAACAAGGCTTCTGAGACCATGAAAGATCACTGAAGTGAACCATGAATACCTGAAGGCCAACCTCATCAGCTGTGGCATCATTGCTGGTGACAGCAGTGCACGCAAGGCACGATCTTTCCCTCATTTTCTGTAGGAGTTTTCTGTTTACTGTGCGTAGTCTCTGTTGATCGCATGCATATATTTGGTGCACTTCGATTTGAATTATCAAGATTTAGCGCCATAAAAATACTGTCATGATTATTACTACTACTATCATATTATTATTATTATCATCATCTTTATTATATTAATAATAATAATAATAATAATCATTATCATTATCATTATTATTTTTATTATTTTTTATTATCGTTATTATTATTGTTGTTTTTGTTCTTGTTCTTGTTTTTATTATTATTATTATAGGTCAGAGGTAAGTCTCTGCTACAGTATGGCAGAAGACTGTACGACCTGCGCCTGTCTCCGCTGCCTTGTGGGTTACCCCTTGAGTGGGGAAAGGCCATGGGAATAAACCCAGACAGAAAATCCTGCAGCCGCATAGTGTATAAAGGGCATTGCCACATAGCACTGCTACAGGCTACAGCCAACGGAAATGGACCACTAAGTCCTTGACTGTTGCTGCTTGGAACGTGCGAACTCTCCTAGATACAAAAGAGGTCAACAGACCAGAAAGCAGAACCGCCTCGGTAACACGAGAGCTCCAAAGTACAAAGTTGAATCGCTGCCCTCAATGAGACAAGATTTCTAGACAAGGGTCAATCAAATGAGGCTGGATCAGGATATATTATATACCGGTCAGGTCCCAAAACTAAAAGGAAGGCAGGTGTTGGCTTCGCAGCAAGGACCGTTCTCATCTCTCAGCTGAAGTCACAGACCCAGGGCATCAATGACAGAATCATAACTATCAGGCTGTACTTTTCAGACAATGTATATTATTATTATTATTATTACATGAATAAACGCCTTTCCATAAAATGCTCAACGCGTTTTACGTAAAAATCTTAATTAAAACATGCATTACAAATAGAAGCTGGATAAGACATTTAACTAATTAAAACAAATCAGAGAGCATACAAAGATATTCCAACATATCATGTTCACGTTCACAACACACACACACACACACACACGCACACGCACACACACACACACACACACACACACACACACACACACACACACACTCACACCCATACACACACACAAAAATTAAAATTAAAATATATAATCAGAAGAATAAACTTAAAAAACACCAATAATAGACACAGTCATGCCAAGGACTAGAAAAGGTTAAAAACAGTCATTTTGTACTTCAGCACCAATGCCGTGGAAGTTACTCTGCAACCAGATACTTTTGAAAAAGATGGGTTTTAAGTTCCTTTCTGAAGGTTAAGTAACTATGTTGTTTTCTCAGGTTGAGTGGCAGATTGTTCCATACTGAAGGACCAAAAACAGAGAAAGCGCGTTTGCCAACTGTGGAGAGAGAAAAACGTGGTTCGACTAGTTGAAAAGAATCTCCGGAACGAAGGGTATATGTTACTTTTGTAAGTGTCTCAATAAATAAGACATGGTCAGAACACTCCGAGCAGCTCCTTAACATGCTTTCATCAATTGACCCCACAGTCATTGAAGAGATCCCAGCAAGACCCTTACGTATGGAACTTGACAACCCACCCATGGAGGATGAGGTGACAAGCAATTGCAGAGTTGCAATGTGGTAAATCAGCAGGCTCTGATGGTATTCTGCCTAGTTTTTAAAGCAGGTGGTCAGCCACTGATACAGAAGTTTACTGAGTTCCTTTGTACATGCTGCGAGACAGATCCAAAAGAAATGTAAGCAACAAAATGTGGATTTCTACATCCTCTTTGTCGACCTCACAATGTCACATCCAGGATTGTGGAACATACTTCCCCGAGCTGGAATCCCCCCCCCCCCCTCCCAGATGGTGAACATAATCAGATGTTTTCACAATGGCATGAATGCAAGATTAGTCAACGGCAGTGAAGATGATGAATTCCCCATCACTGACGGAGTCAAGCAAGGATGTGTTCTTGCTCCAACACTCTTCAGTTTCCTTTTTAGCATGATGCTTCTCTCTGCCTTTAAAGATTCAGATCCAGGCATCCAAATCACATACTGGACAGATGGAGGTATCTTCAATACTCAAGGCCTGAAGGCAAAGATGAAAGTCACTAAATCACTTGTTCGTGACCTCCTGTATGTTGATGACTGTGCTATCATTGCCCACTCAGAGGATGACCTGAGGGTCTAGTCCATGGGCACCAGGGCATATCCACGTGCCGCACGTCTAGGGGCCAGACCTCCTCCGAGTCCCTCGTGATTTAGCCTAAGTCTGTGGGGTGCTCAGTTGCCGCATGTCGCCATAAGGAGGCATAAAGTAGGGCTTGCTGATGGAGAGGCTATGTACTGACAGGAAGAGACTTATGCCTTGTGCTCTTCTTTTCGCGTAATTGTAAGCAGCAGTGCTAGCCAGTGGTGTAGGCTGAAAGTGAGAGGTGACAAACACGCAGTCACTAGCCAACACACTAGATGCATCATGTCTGCCATTTGACATGCATGAAATGTACACACACACACATACACACACACACACACACACACACACACACACACACACACACACACACACACACACATGTATATATATATGTATGTATAGACATATACCTGTTTTATTGTTGCATGTGTTGCTCATGTTGTGCTTTAGGGACACAGGGACTGAGCATGTGACTGGCCAATATTTTACTCTTTTTCTTCTTCTTCTCATCATTATTAATATCATCATCATCATCATCATCATCATCATCATCATCATCATCATCATCATCATCATCATCATCATCATCATCATCATCATCATCATCATCATTATCATCACCATCATCATCATCATCGTTATTATTGTTACTATTATTATTAATATTGTCATATCATTGTTATTAATATTATTGATATTATTACATTATTATTATTATTACTATTATTATTATTATTATCATCATTATCATCAATCATCATCATTATCATCTCCATCATCATAAGAAGAACATGAAAGTCACCAGCACCAGCATCACTCCTTATCCACTCAACATCGCTGACCTGTGTCCGGGTGTAGACTACATCATCAATCAGAACCACACAGATTTCACAGTCCTACATGCCAATGTGTCATACTGTGGCTATTGGGATTTTTCACCATATTATGAGTTCTTGCCACACCAGAAAGTGGTGTATGGAATGTGTGATGATTTCACTACTTTCTGTTTTGTACATGTAGAGGTACCACAGGGTATGTTAGTGCGGGCTCGGGTCCAACGACTGGCATACTGGTGTGGCTCTAGACGATGGGAAACTCATATATTCGATTCTACAGAACAATGGTGGCCAATACGATGCTATTGGCATTCTATGGAAGAAAATTATATCGAATCATCTGTAAACCATATGTTTTTTGTGCACTATCACAAGTCTTTTGTTGCAATACATATAGAAGTAATTGTTGATCACAATTTTATTAAAGTATCCACATCACCGTATTGTGGGTACATGATATTACCACGACAGTGTTTTGCTTGGACAGCTCATGACATCTGGGAAGAAGTGACAGCGCCCCCTGACTGTGTCATCATGCTCAGTTTTCAGGGAACATCATACAAAGACTACAAACCTAAAACATACGCAGACTTGATGTATACACAGCCAGACACACGTCAATGTGTCCTGCGTGTGTGTGGTGACAAGAACTCATCACCTCGTGTTTTCCCTACAGAACATATTCAAATTCATGTCAGCAGTCCAAGTTATGTGCCTTTAGATGAAAGTATAAGTCTGAAAATAATGTATTCCTTTCACCCAGAGACAGTTAAACCCCATCAGTCAACCAGTGGTCTGTTCAACTGTTCTGTCAATTATTATTCCAGCTTTCAGCATCACCTGGACTGTAACCTGAAGCCAGAGTGTGAAGATGGACAGGATGAAACAGAACACTGCTCCTTCAGCAGTCCTGGTTGTCAAGGCTTGGTGGCTTCGCGTAACAAATGTTTCGCATACGTTAAATTAGACGTTACATTGCATCCTGCACTGGCAGCATATGAGTGTCAGAAGATGGGTGGAAAGCTGGCATCAGTCAAAACCAGACAGGAACAAATCGATTTTCTGCATATCTTTAATCATCGTGACGACTTTAGGACGATCTCAGGTTTGTCATCAGGATGGCAGTTTGTGACTTTTATGTACAGTAAGTTCCGTCATTGGTCTGACAATACCCAGATCTACAACATTGTTCATTTCAATGACCTTCAATTCATTCCAAGAAGGTCCAATATTCAAAGAGAGCTCTCAGCACGCGCCATTGCTATCGTTTCGAGTTTAGACAGAATACTCTGTGAAATAAAATCACAATCACCAAACCTGTGTTGTGTTCAAACAATAGAGTTTCCTGTTTTAGATCTGGCCATGTCCCTGTTGATACACACACAACAGACGTTATCAGATTGTCCAGAGCGTTACGTGACACACACATCTTTGTCCTGTGATCTTCAGATTTACTGTGGACAAATTATATATACAAAACAATGCGTGTTCTGGGACATAAATTCTAAGAACACAGACACATTGGTTTTCCCTGAAAAACACATCAGTTACACCATTGTGATGTTTGTCTGTGATGATGATATGACAACACTGCCTTTCACCTTGCTCTGTGACTTCAGACACGACTGTCCAGATGACAGTGATGAGTCATTTTGTCAACATCCTTCATGCGGTGGTTTTCTGTGCAGCAGTGGTCAGTGTGTGATGGACAACCGTCGTTGTGATGAACACGCTGATTGTCTGGATGACTCTGATGAGGTCAACTGCCCTATGAGGACAGTAACTTCTGGTACCACAAAGAGGCCAACAAAAATCATCGAGTTATCATCAACTTGGATGGTACAGGTTACTTCATTCAGCAGCTGATGACATCTCATCAGTCATGTCCTGACACTCATTACTGGTGTACAGAAGACTGGTTGTACTGTCTTCCTGTCTACACTCGATGTAACGATTTTCTGATTGTACATATGGTGAAGATGAACAAGACTGTGACACATTCACTTGTCCTGGTTTCTACCAGTGCCGTGGTTCTAAAGTTTGTGTTCATGGAAATCATCTGTGTGATGGCTGGGGTCAGTGTCCACAACGTGATGATGAATGGCTGTGTGATATGACCTGTCCTGATGGCTGTCAATGTCAAGGTCACTCTTTTTTATGTCGCCAGGCTATGCGTGCTGATCACTTTCCCCAACTTCGCTACATGGACGCCAATGGCTCAGGAATGACGCTGACTGATTTCACTAACAACACTTATCTCATTCATCTGAACTTGTCCCATTGTTTTCTAGCCAACATATCAAGCGTGAAGCTTCATAACCTACAGTCCCTTGACCTGACTTACAACCACCTGAGAACTGTGGACAGGATTGTTTTTCTCAGTTATGGAATTTAAGGACTTTACTTTTAGCAAACAACCCTCTGACGTTACTGGGAGGTAAGCCGTATTTTCTGTTTCATTATGCTCTTACAAAAATAGATGCTTCAAGAACTTGTGTCCAGATTCTTAACAGTAAACTGCCCATGTGTTTTTTCCAACTCACACATTTGGTTTTATCTTTTTCTGGCATTCATACAGTCAAGCCCAGAGCAGTCCAATGTATGCCGCAGCTGACTGAACTGGACATCAGGGGAAATTTGGTGAGGAACTTTCCCTTGGATGCATTGTCACTGTCAAATCATTTGAAAAGCATACTCTCCTCAAATCATAGACTTTGTTGCAGGAATCTACTTTCAAAACAGTCACACACGATACTTTGTGTATCACCTCAACCCATGTTTTTTTCTTGTGAATATTTGCTACCAACTGAACTGTACAGACTTTTCTTTTGGCTACTTAGTATGTTCTCTATTCTAGGGAATTTGATCTGTTTCATATCAGCAGTAGTGGTTAAGAAAATATTTGGAGATACTTACACCACATTCATTGTCCATTTTGCAGACTGCTAACATTTGCATGGGAATCCATGTTGGCGCAGTTACTGTGGCCAATGAAATATTCTATGGAAAATACATCTACTTTGAAAAGACATGGACCAACAGTGTGACTTGCAAAGTTACTGGTTTCTTTCTCTTCTGTCCAGTGAGGTATCAGTTCTGATCCTCTGGTTCATGACACTGGATCACATCATTGTCCTTTGTTTCCCCTTAACTACGTGGACATTCAATAGACGTCTGACAGCTGCAGCTTGTGCAGTATCGTGGTGTGTTGGACTTTTGTTGTCTGTGATACCTTTTCTTCCTGGACTTCACACTGGGGTCTTGATGGCCAGTCTGGTCTGTGTCGTCTGGCTCTGTTTGATAGTAACTCTAAAGAAGAGTTCAGGTGGTTCACATTCACTGTCGTGTTTAACTGTGTCCTGTGCTCCATGATAATTGTTGGTCAACTCATCATTTACAGACGAATACCTATTCATCCGATCCTAATGGGTCCCACAATAAAACACATTTATTTTTCAGTCAATCTGTTGATAAAAGTGGCTGTAACAGATGCTGTGTGCTGGTTCTTCCTCGGTCTGACCAGTATGAAGACCTTAGACAGCAGTGGTACCTCAAACAAAGTTCATACGACCATGGTTGTCTTTCTGCTACCAGTCAACTGTGTACTCAACCCACTGCTGTACATATGGACTGTTGTAACTCACCAACGACAACAAAAACAGGAAGAGAGGTTGTTACAAGTGTTAAGATCACGTCATTTGCCATTAGAGAAAAACAGTCCATCAGTCAACTGTAAAATGATTTGCTCTTTACTTGAGTCCATTTTTCATAGAGTTCTAGAGCAGGCACGGTGTGTGTTTGGTTCTATCTGTTGTGTGTCTATACGTCAATTTGTATGTGAGGCCTTTATCGGGACCAGTGTTGGGAGTACGTTAGTTCTGTCTCTTGTACGAGTAGCAGTCACATGTTGTAAGGAGTGCATGTAGTTTGCTGGAACTTCTCTGTGCAGTGATGCTAAATTCTCCATCATTTTTAATGCTTCTCATGGATTCTGTAAGTATAAAATCGAACTTAGATAAATATTTTCCTGTCTTATTATGCTTGTGGAGGCACTGGCACTAACAGCAGGTCTTCTTGATTTCTATTTCAATACCAGATTATGTCTGTTGTAAGCACCAAGAAGTCTCATTTCACAGGTCATCATGAAGTCCTAGGACAGGACCCTTCATGGATCAAGCAGTGGACAGGATTTTTCATAGATCTAGTGATAGACAGGATTCTTCATAAATTAAGTAGTAGACAGGATCCTTCTTGGATGTAGCAGAAGACAATATTCTTCATAAATTGAGTAGTAGCCGATTCCTTTTGGATATGGGAAAGTAGACAGGATCCTTTATGGATGTAGAAGTAGACAGGATCCTCATGGGATGTAGAAGTAGAACAAGATCCTTCGTGGAGATGTAGCAGTTATATTAGGAGATCCTTCATAGATGTAGCAGTAGACAGGATCCTTCTTGGATGTAGCATTAGACAGGATCCTTTCATGGAGATGTAGCAGTAAACAGGATTCTTCATGATTGTAGCAGCAAACAGGATTCTTCATGGAGATGTAGCAGTAGACAGGATTCTTCATGGATGTAGCAGCAAACAGGATTCTTCATAGGAGATGTTAGCAGTAGACAGGATTCTTCATGGATGTAGCAGTAGACAGGATCCTTCATGAGATACAGCAGTAGACAGAATTCTTCATGGATACAACAGTAGACAGGATCCCTAATAGATGTAGCGTAAACAGGATCCTTCATGGATGTAGCGTAAACAGGATCCTTCATGGATGTAGCAGTAGACAGGATCCTTCATGGATGTAGCAGTAGACAGGATCATTCATGGATGTAGCAGTAGACAGGATCATTCATGGATGTAGAAGTAGACAGGATGCATCACGGATGTAGCAGTAGACATAATCCTTCATTGAGCTAATAATAGCAGATGTGATTACATCTTCATTGCTGCAAACATGTGAGGTAGGCTGAGGTTGGTCTGTTCCTTGAGGTCAGAGACACAACTGTTCCTCCACAATTCCGTGTACACCTCCTTCCAGCGTATCCTGATAAACAGTCTTAGTCTGTTTGTCTGGGTGGATAAATGTGGCCACACTGAGCAAGACTGAGCAAGGCCGATGTGCATTTTTTTTCGAGTACTTGAGTTTTTGACTCTCTGTTTCTCTTTGTATGTCCCCCTTCTCTGTCTCTCTCTGTCTGTCTCTGTCTCCCTGTCTCCCTGTCTCTCTGTCTCTGTCTGTCTGTCTGTCTGTCTCTCACTCTCTCTCTCTCTCTCTCTCACTCTCTCTCTCTCTCTCTCTCTCTCTCTCAAGGAACTAAGAAAAGCCAGTGTACATTATTTTTCAAGTCTTGAGTTTTTTTACTCTCTGTCTCTCTCTGTATATGTCTCCTCTCTGTCTCTGTCTCTGTCTGTCTCTCTGTCTCTGTCTCTCTGTCTCTCTCTGTGTCTCTGTCTCTCTGCTCTTATCTCTCTCTCTCTCTCTCTCTCTTTCTCTCTCTCTCTCTCTCTCTCTCTGTTTCTCAAGGAATGTCAGTAGAAAAATACATTCAGTTGGTTTGAAACGATTTCTTGGCGTTAACCGGTGCAGACCAAACGATATGATTTATGGAGAATTTGGAAGATTTCCATTGAATATAAATTCTTTTCTTTGATTATAAGATACTGGCTAAAGTTAATCCTGTATAAATAACAATAGGCTATCGTTTAACGCCTATGAAATGTTATACAACTAACAGTGTGGAGGTAAACATTTCTGTGCATCAAATATACGCATGTGTTTAAGCCAGTACGGGTTTGCTTTTGTTTGGGAAAATCAAGGAGTAGAGAATATAAACAGTTTTTTATTAACTGTTTCAATCAGAATAATTATAGAATGTATTTGGCAAGACTGGAATGATCATATGCAATCTAGTGACTGATTTTTTTCAAACATGACGATCCTCTCACTTTTCGCTTTCCACGCACTAAGCTCATACCTTTGATCCAAGCGCCTTCTATGTTTCTGGTCCACTGTCCTGGAACAAACTTCCTCTCTCAGTCCGTCACAACCTACTTTTGTCTCCTTCAAGTCCCTCTCAAAACTCACCTTTTCTCCTCTGCATAAAATCCTGACCTCACTCTAACCACCACTGCAGCCTGTCTCCACTCGCTGTGGAATCACATTGTAATATATATTTGTATATGATATGTTTACTATAATTTTCCATTGCTTTTCTTTTTTTCCTTATTTATAGCCATGTGTATGTGTGTGCGCGTGTGCTGCGTGTGTGAATGCGTGCGTATGGTGTATGTTCAGCGCTTAGATTTGATTTTTATCAAGATTTTGCCTATATAAATATATTATTATTATTATCATTATTATCAAGACTTCCATCTGCATTGAACCTTACATTTTGATGTGTATGAATAGATTTATGAAGCAAGCACTGGCAAACTGTAAATGTGGTATGTCAGAAATTGTTATGCACTCCAGACATATGTAGCAACTGTTTCAAATGGCATGATATGCACCCTGTATAACTATGGCACTGAAGATAAAGTCCATTTTATTTTGAGGTGATCTGCTCTTTGTGTCTTTGTGACCTAAGAGAAGATGATTTGATTCCTCAAACATATTGTGACTTCCACACAACAGTAAACTTATTTTAGCTTCTCTCTACAAAACAATGAACATGTAATAAGAAATTTAGCACTGATTTTATACAGATCTCTGGAAAGGGTAAAAGGAATTTCATAGATATCCATATATTTGTGCATTTCATTATTTGCTAGTTGTTTCTTTGTCAATGCTTGAAAGTGTGATGATTAGTATTTACAAGACTATCAAAAGTCTGTTCAACTTTGTTTTTTTGTATTTCACATTCCTTCATGAGAGACAATGGACTTAATGAATCATTTGAAATTTGTTGTCTGTCTGTCTCTGTCTGTCTGTCTGTCTTCTGTCTTCTCTCGTCTGTCTCTCTGTCTGTCTGTCTGTCTGTCTGTCTGTCTGCTCTGTCTCTCTGTGTCTGTCTCTCTGTCTGCTGTCTCTGTCTCTCTGCTCTCTGTCTTTCTGTCTCTCCTCTCTATTTTGATTCTGATGGGTTGGTGGGTTTGTGGTTTAGGGGATGGTTTGATGATTGTTGTATCTGCTACGTTGTGGATTTGTTCTCAGACTTGCCTTTGATATTGGTGAAGACATCACCGTTATCAGGTTTCATTATACCAAGTAAGCATGAAAACAAATGTAACTTTGCTGCAATCTTATCGTGTAGCACAAGCATATCGGCCCCAGCTGGACATGCCATTATGATCAGCCTGAGACAAATGGTGAAGTACTATGGACGTATAGGTTTTAGACTGTACAGAACCCGACAGTACTGGACCTGATATCTTTCTATGGAACGACAAAATCAGTGGCTGTATAACGCTGTGTTCCACATCCAAACATTAAAAGTTGCAATACGACAATGAGTATTGTCAGGGAGTAAGTGCTTCAAACTGTTCTTTTCCTTTCACCCAAAAGAGTCAAACACCTCAAAATTTACCCAGTGGTTTGTTCAACTGTTCTGCTGATTACTATTCCAGCTTTCAGCACCACCTGGACTGTAACCTGAAGTCAGAATGTGAACATGGACAGGATGAAACAAAACACTGTCCTTTCAGCAGTCCTGACTGTCA
>JAPXFY010006454.1:0-12666 GCA_030674185.1 Monoplex corrugatus | reverse complement strand
TTCCCCAAACGGCCTCTAGATTTCATTCAGGGAGTAGCCGGTAGCATGTGCACAGTATTTTTCCGTCACGCTGGGACCTTGAACGCATGGTCACGGCAACTCGGAAAGTCTGTTGGGGGAAAGCTCTGACATGAACACATTGCTATAAACTACTTTAAGGCCACAGTACCACGCTCATTCACAAAGACCGTGAGAAAACTGAGAGCGAGTTGAGAGTGAAACTGACCGCATTCCGCCATGGCTGCCACAGCGGATTCCAGTGCCGAGTTCCACAAAATAGTTGATTATACTGAAGAGGAGTTAGAAGATATTTCAGCAGAATTAAAAAAATATGAAAAATAAATGTTAGAAGAGTCAGACATTGGATTAAATGAAGAATTTTGGGATGACAACGTGCACAGTGACACAGAAGATGATGTGCCATTTGCTGAGCTGTAGCCAACATGGCGACCGGCGACACATGCACAGCCACTGCGTGAGTTCTCTGAGCCCACAGGACCAAGTCACTTATGATCTTGTGACACTCACCTATGATTCTGCAGGAGTGGACACTACGATGATCGCGTGTGAATAGACTGTGGTGTAAAACATGTAGTTCTAGTGTTGTAAATAGTTGTCTGGAAGCCAGCTATACATAGTAGTAATTAGAAGTAGTTGTAGCAATAGTGAGAGAGTTGACAATTATAGTGTGTCACTTGTGACTCGCCCAGTGGGACCTTTTCCACACACACACACACACATGTACACACACACGCACACGTACACACACACACACACACACACACACACACACCACACATACACACGTACGCACGAACATACACGCAGCAATATATAATCACAGTATGCCTTTTTATTCATATGAAAAAATGTTATTTTTTTCATTGCATAAGTCAGTGTTTAAAATTTAATATTCTGTGGTTTCTTATGTGGTCTTCTTACTTGTATAGCTTTAATGTTTGTTGTTATCTTATTGTGTATGCAATTGTGAACATTTTATCACCATTTGCCTTTTTTGCAAAATGTAAAGCGCTGGTGAGCATGTTTTTTTTTATGGAATATGCGCTATACAAATAAATATTATTATTATTATTATTATTATTATTATCATTTTCCTTCAGGATGGAGTGGGATCACATCAGGTAGGCTCTCACTTTCATTTCACACGAGCATGTAGCATGGGCATACCAAACTTGCATGATTCCCTGTCACTTAGTAGGCCTACTCACGTGGTAGACAGTTAAATCAACTGATCCATTTTGGGTTTTTGATGGTAAATGTAACACTGGCAACATTGGCAATTTCGAATAATTTCTATAAAGAGAGATTATTCCTAACACATTCGTGTGAAGAAAATTATTGCTGAACCTAATTCGTTGTGAAGGTGATGTTAAACGCCACGGCCGGAACATTTACTGGTAGGAAACCATAACTTATAGGGCAAGTCGTGGCACCATCCCGTCCGTTACCTGTTTTGATGTCAATGGATATTATATGTTACAGATGGATACAAGACTTGCTTGATTGATTGAGCAATTTTAACTATGAAATGTTATGGAAAAATATCAGGATACAGCTAGTTAAACAGTTGATATGAATTAATTGGAATTTCATATTCATGTGTAGGTATCGCTGTGTGAGACGTGAGCAATAGATTTTGTTGGCATGACTTTAGTTACTGCATGTGATGATCAATGAAGAATAAGTTTGAGGTTGACAATATAATTCTAACAATAATGAGACGTGTTAGGATTTCGGCTATAGCCTATGTGGTGGGCTGGGCTATAAACATGATGTGATGGGATTTGATTCAGGCATCTTGGTAAACTTCACTGTGCGTCATTAAATGGAGTGTGTGCGTCATGGATACGCACGTAGGCACGTGCACTCGCACGCAAGAGTGCACTTGTACCTATACTTAATGCGTGTATACAAGCTTACACGCACACACAAGTTACTGTTTATGGTTACATACAGTCCACTACATATATACGTGTGCGCGAGCCACATATCCACGTGTTATCTATGTAGGTATGCTTTCATATACTGAAATTAGATGTGCTCATAGTTCATAAATATGTATATATGTTTACATTTGTTACGTTGTTGTGTCTGGTACTGCTCCTGTTTATATCTCTGATGTGTTCCATGCCTGTTCGCCTTCCTGTACTCTTTGCTCTTCTTCTGATACTTGGCTATTTCAACATCCTTTGATACAGATGTAAGACTCAGAGTTTATAATTGTTTCTGCATTCTGTAATTTTGTGGAATAAGCTGCCATTTTATTTGAGAAATGTGCCGATTTTTTCTCCTTTAAGACTTAATTTAATGCCCATCTTTTCCATAAATCCTTCTGCTTAATTAACCTTGTGATTATCCTGATCTTAACTTACATTGTTTTAGTGTGTTCTTGTTGTGTCTTGTATGAAGGTGTTCTTGTTGTGTCTTGTATAAAGGTGTTCTTGTTGTGTTTTGTATAAAGGTGTTCTTGTTGTGTCTTGTATAAAGGTGTTCTTGTTGTGTCTTGTATAAAGGTGTTCTTGTTGTGTCTTGTATAAAGGTGTTCTTGTTGTGTCTTGTATAAAGGTGTTCTTGTTGTGTTTTGTAAAAGGTGTTCTTGTTGTGACTTGTATAAATGTGTTCTTATTGTGTCTTGTATAAAGATGTTCTTGTTGTGTCTTGTATAAAGGTGTTTTGTTGTCTTGTATAAAGGTGTTCTTGTTGTGTCTTGCATAAGGATGTTCTTGTTGTGTCTTGTATAAAGGTGTTTTGTTGTCTTGTATAAAGGTGTTCTTATTGTGTTTTGTATAAGGATGTTTTAAGAGTGTGTGCATGATGTTAATTACTATTATTATTATCATTATCATTATTATTATTATTATTATTATCATTATTATTATTATTATTATTATTATTATCATTATTCATTATTATCATTATCGTTATTATTATTATTATTATCATCATCATTATTCATTATCATAATTATCGTTATTGCTATTACTATTATAGAATTGTTTTATATATTGTTATCACTGTCATAATTACCATCATTATTATCTGCACCGTCATCATTCATATTCATATTGATATTCATTTTGTCATCCCCGTGGTGGATGTTGGAGGGTCTTTCAGTATAAATAGTATTCCCACCTTCTGGAACTTCTGTGCTAGAAATTTCCTCTTTTCTCTCACTGTCTTTGTTTCTTTCTCCCCTCCATCTTTGCTTTCTGTTATTTCTTCCTATCATTTTCTGCCTTGCTGGTCCATTCACCTGTGTGTGTTCGATAAGGTCTTCCGCACTTTTTTTTTAGGATTGATAAGTGGGTACATGTATTTAGTGCATTTTTGGCTCTAGGGAGATGAGATGTGCGAGAGCAGTTTAGGTAGTTTATGCCCGTTTTTGTATATGTTTTGGTGTCCTTGGGTGTGCTTAAATTTGTATTCAGGAATGTTTTTTTGCAAATCCGTTGTGCGATAGATTGGACGGAATGGTCAGCGTTGGGGGCATGTTCTTGGACTGTGTGCGCGGATGCATTGCTGTGTGTACTTGATTTTCTTTTCCTTTTTTGTTGTTGTTGTTGAAGTTTTGTATCTTTTGAAGTGGTTATAGCTCTAATGTGATCTTATGCAGTCGGCTGGGCTTTAAACAACAATAACAATAACAATAAACAGTATTCGTTCTGTCACACTGGATTTTACCATGTGAAACTCAGGCTGATACTCGTAGACAGCGCATTGCCACAGTACAGCGCCACCCATCTTTTCTGACTTCTAGGGAAGGGACCAGGAAATTTGACCTATTTCTTCAATATTTTATACCAGGGCAGTCTGGAATGCCATGCTCTTCACAATGTTCAACTGCCGTGAGATCTTTAGCGTGTGCAAGGCGGAAATCACATAGGTCTGTTTTGGGGTTTTTTCATCCCCTTATGAAAATTTGGACGTTCAAATCGACTTTTTGTCAAAATGAAGAGAAAAGTTGAGGTCTCTATGGAAATGAACCTTGAAACTTTCAATTTAGTTATTGGCAAGTGAACATCTGAACCACTCTGCCACTCTTCTATTATTACTATCATTATCTTATTATTGTCAGTATTATTATTATTATATTATTATTATTATTATTATCATTATCATTAATGTTAATGTAACATTATTACTATTGTCACTATTATTATTATTATCATTATTATGATTGTTGTTGTTGTTATTGTTATTGTTATTATCATTATTATTATTGTTATTACTATTATAACAATCACATCATCATTGTCATCATCATCGTCATCATCATCATCATCACCAGAGCAACACGAAGATCACCAGCACAAGCATCACTTCTGATCCACTGAACACCAGTGACCTCTGTCCGAGTGTAGACACCGTAGTAAACACATGAAAGAAATGTACATAGAATCATCTGGAAACAGCATGTATTTTGTGCACTATAACAAGTCTTTTGTCAGACTACATATACAGGCAATTGAGGATCACAGTTTTATTAAGGTATCCACGTCACCCTATTGTGGGTACATGATATTGCCACACCAGAGTTTCCATTGGACAGCTTCTCACGATATCTGGGGAAAAGTGACGGCACCTCCTGGCTGTGTCATCATGTTCAGTTTTCAGGGAACATCGTACAGATCGTACAGACAGCACATATCTCAAACGTATGCAGACTTGATTTATACACAGCCAGATACACGTCAATGTGTCTTGCGTGTGCTCAGTGACAGAAATTCACCACCTCGCGTTTTCTCTACGACACATGTTCAAATTCATGTGAGCAGTCTAAGTTATCTGAAAATGTTATTTTCCTTTCACCCAGAGACACTTAAACCCCATCAGTTACCCAGTGGACTGTTCAACTGTTCTGTCGATCACTATTCCAGCTTTCAGCATCACCTGGATTGTAACCTCAAGTCAGAGTGTGAAGATGGACAGGATGAAACAGAACACTGTCCCTTCAGCAGTCTTGGTTGTCAGGGTTTGGTTGCTTCACGTGACAAATGTTTTGCATATGTAGAACTAGATGCTCATTTGCCTCCTGCAATGGCACCATATGAATGTCAGAAGATGAGTGGACAGCTGGCTTCCATCAAAACCAGACAGGAACATGTCGACTTCCTACAAATTTTTGAATACTTTGACGACATTTATATGTTGTCAGGTTTGTCGACAGGCTGGAAGCTTGTGCCTTTTATGTATAGCATGTTCCGTCATTGGTCTGATGACACCATCATCTACAACATGGTTCATATCAAGCACCGTCAGTACTACACTAAAAGTTTTTTTACACGTCATCTTTTGGACGCACACAGCATACATAATGCCAAAGCTTCACGCCATATACTTTGTGAAGTGAAATCACAATCACAAAACCTGTATTCTGTTAAAACAGTAATGTTCCCTGTTTTAGACACAGCCCTGTCCCTTTTGACACAGACACAGCAGACATTATCAGATTTTCCAGAGGGTCACATATCATATGAATTTTTGTCATGTGATTTTCAAGTTCGCCGTGGACAAATGATGTATACAAGATCATGTGTGTTCTGGAACATGAGCACTAAGAACACAGACACACTGACTTTTCCTGGAAAACACACTGCCTACACCAGTGTCATGTTTGCCTGTGATGATGACATGACAACACTGCCTTACAGCCTGGTGTGTGACTTTAGACACGACTGTCCAGATCACAGTGATGAGTCATTCTGTCAACATCCTTCATGCAATGGTTTTCTGTGCACCAATGTTCAGTGTGTGTTGGACAGCCAACGTTGTGATGACCACGCAGATTGTCTGGATGACTCTGATGAGGTCAGCTGCCGTAGCAGCTCCAGGTACCAGAAACAGGCCAACAAAAATCAGCGACTTTTCATCAGCCTGGATGGTACAGGTGACTTTACTCAGCAGCTGATGACATCTCATCAGTCCTGTCCTGACACTCATTACTGGTGTACAGAAGACTGGTTGTACTGTCTCCCTGTCTACACTCGATGTAACGGATTTTCTGACTGTACATATGGTGAAGATGAACAAGACTGTGAGACATTCATCTGTCCTGGTTTCTATAGATGTCGCAGTTCTAAAGTTTGTGTTCATGGAGATCATCTGTGTGATGGCTGGAGTCAGTGTCCACAGCGTGATGATGAATGGCTGTGTGACATGGCCTGTCCTGATGGCTGTCAATGTCAAGGTCAATCTTTCTCATGTCACCAGGCTTTCTGTGCCGACCTCTTTCCCCAGCTTCGCTACATGGACGCCACAGTTCAGGAATGACGCTGTCTGATTTCAGTAAAAATACATATCTCATTGATCTGAGTCTTTCCCAGTGTTCTCTAGTCAATGTATCAAGTGTGAAGCTTCGTAACATACAGTCCCTTGATCTGACCTACAACCATCTGAGAACTGTGGATATGACTGTTTTTCTCAAGCTATGGAATTTAAGAACTTTATTTTTAGCAAACAACCCTCTGACTTTACTATGCAGTAAGCAATATTTTCTGTTCCATTATACTCTGACAAAAATAGATGCTTCAAGAACACGTGTCCAGATACTTAACAGCAAGTGGCCCATGTACTTTCCCCAAGTCACACAGTTGGATTTATCATTTACTGGCATTGAAACAATCAGCCCCAGAGTAGTACAATGTATGCCACAGCTGTCTGAACTGGACGTCAGGGAAATTCCTTTGATGTACTGTCAACTAGGGATCAACTGAAAAGCATAATCTCCTCTAATTATAGGCTTTGCTGCAGGAATTTACATTTAAAACAGTCGCACACAATACGTTGTGTATCACCCCAACCCATATTTTTTTCCTGTGAATATTTGCTACCAACTGAACTATACAGGCTTTTCTTTTGGTTACTTAACTTGGAGACACATTCATCATGTTCATTGCCCATTTCCATATTGCTGACTTCTGCATGGGAATCCATGTCAATATGGTTACAGTGGCCAATGAAATATTCTATGGAAAATATATTTATTTTGAAAAGACATGGATCACCAGTGTGACTTGTAAAGTTGCTAGTTTTCTCTCCTTTCTGTCCAGTGAAGTGTCAGTTCTGATCCTCTGGTTCATGACACTGGATCATATCATTGTCCTTTGTTTTCCGTTAACTACATGGACATTCAACAGACGTCTGACAGCTGCAGTGTCATGGTGTGTTGGACTTTTGTTGTCTGTGATACCTTTTCTTCCTGGACTGTCAAACTGGGGCCTTGATGGCCAGTCTGGTCTGTGTCGTCTGGCTCTATCTGATAGTAACTCCAAAGAAGTGTTCAGGTGGTTCACAGTCACTGTCGTGTTTAACTGTATCATGTGCTTTGTGGTGGTTGTTGGTCAACTCATCATTTACAGACGAACACCTATCCATCCAATCCTGATGGATCCCACAAAGAAATTCATTTATTTTTCAGTCCACCTGTTGATAAAAGTGGCTGTAACAGATGCTGTGTGCTGGTTCTTCCTTGGTCTGACAAGTATGGTGTCCTTGAATGGTGGTGGTACTTCAGACAAGGCTCATGTGACCATGGTTGTGTTCCTGCTACCACTTAACTGTGCACTCAACCCACTGCTGTACATATGGACTGTTGTAACACAGCGAAAACAACAAGAAGAGGAAGAGAGACTGTTACAAGTGTTAAAATCACGACGTTTGATATTAGAGAAAAACTATCATGATAAAACTGTAAAATGACTTGATCATTACCAAAGGCCATTTTTCGGACATCTAAAGGGATGTTGTCTACATATCAACCTCTGTGTGAAGCCCTCATATGAACCAGATTTAGCTGTGTGTTTGGCTCTGAGTGTTGTGTATCTACATGCCAACCTCTACATGAGGCCTTCACCAGGACCAGTGCTGGTTGTGTTTGGCTCTTTGTTACAAAGGTCGGTTTATGAGTGACTGACAAAAACAGAATGATAGGAGTCTAGAGGTATGATGTAAACTGTGTGTATGTAGGTGCGTGTTCTAAGTGATTTCCCCAATCACACACAACCCTCCATTCAGTCACTTCATCCACCTCTGCAAACAAAACAGCAGATTTCAATATTCTATAATCAATCAGGAACCCTCCGTTCGGTTTTATCCGGCCGGAAAAACAAACACATAAGAACATACAGAGATAAATGTTCAACGTCCACTGTGCAATGGAAGGCATGTAATCGTTTACTCAGTTCAGTTATTTTTCTTCCCAGTCCTTTCACAAGGAATATTTCACTGCACCAACACTTCCCAGACAGTTCTCACAATTCAAGTTTCACAGCATCGATATCATTGTTCAGCATTCAGTTCATCGCTGTATTTAGATATATTTTTGTTACCGCAAAATCCCTGGGAGCAGGAC
This sequence comes from Monoplex corrugatus, assembly GCA_030674185.1. Taxonomy (NCBI): domain Eukaryota; kingdom Metazoa; phylum Mollusca; class Gastropoda; order Littorinimorpha; family Ranellidae; genus Monoplex; species Monoplex corrugatus. Next base: position 4,295 of record JAPXFY010006454.1, on the reverse strand, counting down.
AAATCACAGTAACGTCATTAATCAGAAACGCCCAGGTATGCAGCACAGTCCTAACAGCTTAGGACCAGGGGCTGGATCAGGTATCCATCCCTCAAACCGACCAATCAGACCAGACAGCTCCCCACGTGAGAAGCCGTAGATCGGAAAGAATTTGCTAAGTACGTCCATCTACAAAAAATGTCAATAAAATGTATGGGGTCAAAGCTGCACCATATCCAAATATATGATTGATGGACATTTATCACAAAATTAAAAGCTCACAGGTAAGTTACTTCGCAGTGCCATACAGCAAATACTCTACACTAACTATCAATTTCCAAAAATTGACCACTAACTAACTTCATATCCATTAAACAAAACAATATTACAATAAAGACTTTAATACAAAATTTGCCATTCATGATTCAAAAGTCCAAACTCTCAATACATGATATTGTGCATAAGAATTCACACTGACTGCACATCATTCAAAGATCAAAACCCCAAAACAGTAATTCATAAAACATTGAGTCAAGAACTACAACTCAGTACAACTCTTTAACTGCCAAGATAGTTAATTCACTTCACTTTTACACAACTACGTTTCTTCACCTCAGGAGTTTACAACAAATTGTTTCCCTTATCTACGAGGGTGAGTCAAAAAGTAATGCCTTTTTCGTTAGTACAGGAACAATTACCGACACAGGAGCATGTATCATCCATCAAAATGAAGCTGGTCCTCTGGGGATCACATCCCTACTTCTCAGCATAGTCACCGTTTCTCTCAATAGTAATGTTCCACCTTCGAATGAGGACATGTATCCCTGCCTCGAAAAATTCTGTTGACTGTGCTTGGAGCCATGTTTTCACTGCAGTTTTCACTTCCTCTTTCAAATTAAACCTTGGACTCTTAAAGACAGATGAAGGGATACGTAAAAAATTAATGTGCATGTTCAAAACAAATTCAGTGCTCTGGAAGACGTTGGTGACAGTGAGGAACAATGGACAAAGTTGAGGAAATCGATAAATGAAGCTTGTGAAGAAATCCCTAAAGCAGATAGAAAAGCAAAAAAGAACTGGATGACTAATGACATTTTGGGCTTGATGGAGGAAAGAAGGAAGGCAAAGAGAAATGAGGAGATCTACAGGAAGATAAACAAGGAGATCAGGAATAGGTGCAATGAAGCTAAGGAAGCTTGGCTGAAATCAAAGTGCAAAGAAATGGAAGACCGACACAAAACGGATCCTCAGGGTATGTACAGACGAATTGAAGAAATTGTCCACAGGAAAAATACATGCACATCAACTGTCTGCTTGAAATCGAAAGATGGCACACTTATCATGGAAAAAGACAAAATATTAGACAGATGGGGAGAGTACATTAAAGACCTTTTTGAGGATGACAGAAACGAAGAACACATTATAAAAAAGAACTTTGAAGGACCACCCATAATGAAAGATGAAGTTAGAGCGGCACTGAAAAAGATGAAACCAGGAAAAGCCCCAGGACCAGACAACATTACTACAGAGATGATTGAAGCCCTGGAGGAATTTGGCATAGAAAAAATAACAGACCTCCTAAATGAAATTTACGACACTGGAAAAATCCCCAAAGATATGTCAAAATCAATTTTCATTGCACTTCCAAAGAAGACAGGGGCTATAGAATGCGAACTCCATCGCACAATCAGTCTGATGAGCCATGTAACAAACATCCTGTTAAGAATAGTCATGATGAGGACAAGGAATAGAATCAAAAGAGAAATAGCAGAAGAACAGTGTGGATTTGTGGAAGGGAAAGGAACTATTAATGCCATATACATGCTAAGAACTATCATAGAGAGGTCAAATGAGATGAACAAGGATTTATATTTATGCTTTGTTGACTACACCAAGACCTTTGATCGGACAAGACATGATGAATTGATCAACCAACTGGAGAGACTCAATGTTGATGGAAAAGATCTACGAATTATCAGAAATATGTAATGGGAACAAACAGCTGCAATGAGAATAGAAAACAATGTAAGCTCTTTCCAAAATATCAAAAGAGGAGTCAGACAGGGTTGTGTTTTGTCAGCAGATCTGTTTTCACTTTACAGCGAAAACATCATGAGAATCCTAGAAGAAGACCCTGGATTAAAGGTTGGAGGGAAAATGATAAACAACATGGATATGCAGATGGCACCATGCTAATTGCAGAAAGTGAAAGAGACCTACAAAACGTCGTGAATATACTAGAAATAGAAAGCAAAGGTAGGGGCTGGAACTAAACAGCAGGAAGACTGAAGTCATGTTGATCAGTAAAAAACATGAAATCCCCTCATGCAAATAACAGCAAATGGTACAACCTTGACACAGGTTGAGAAATTCAAATACCTGGGAACGATCATTTCATCAGATGGCAGATGCACATCAGAAATAGCCAGCAGAATCGGCCAAGCCAAAACAGCATTCAAGAAGATGACAAACATTCTTACCAACAAATGCCTATCAATTAACATCAGGAAGAGAGTTCTTGAATGTTATATAGAACCAATACTGTTGTAAGGATGCGAGGCTGGACAGTCAATAAACAAAGCCAGAACAGGACTGAGGCAGCCGAGATGTGGTTTCTCAGAAGAATGTTGAGGGTTCCATAGACAGCAAAGAAAACAAACGAAACAGTCTTGATGGAGGCAGACACAAGTAGATCACTCATAAGGAAGATTAGGAAGGACAGGCAACATTTATAGGCCATTTTATGAGGAAGGGGATTTGGAGCACCTGGTCACGGCGGGAAAGCTGGAGGGAAAGAGAGCACTGGGTAGACCCAGGGAGAAAATGCTGGACGGACTTGCAGAATGGCTGGGGACTGAGAGGGTGGGGGAGATGCTAGGGGCAACAAGAGGTAGAGGCAGATGGAACTCCATGATTGCCAACGCCATGTGGCAGGGCACCTGATGATGATGATGAGTAAAGTTCTCCACCCGAATGAGGCGATTGTCTCCCTTGTCCTGATGCATGTGTGTGGTCGAGCATTGTCATGCAGAAGGAGGACATTATCGATTTGCAAGTTGGGTCTCACTTGTCACCTTGACATCCCAAAAGACAGTCGCCATGATTTTTCCAGCTGACTTTTCCGTCTTGAACTTTTTCGGTTTTGGTGACGTAGGGTGGTGCCATTCCATTGACTGCCTCTTTGATTCTTATTCATAATGGTGAATCCATGTTTCATCACCGGTAACGAGCCTTCCAAAGAAGGTGTTGTCTCTTTGATTTTATTCAAGAAGTTCAGTGCAGGTGTTGACCCTGTCAGTCTTCGTTCGGTAGTCAGCTCTGTCGGTACCCAAGGGCACACACTTTGAAAACCCAAGTTATTCACCAATGTTATGAGCACTTCCATGCTCACTGCGAGGTTTTCTGCCAACTCCTCAAGATTTATGCTCCTATTTTCTCTAATCAGAGCATCTGCTTTTACTTTATTGGCAGGATTCACAGAAGTGGGCGGACGACCAGAATGGGGTTTATCAGCTACGTTCCCAGTTCCCACCTTTTCATCATTCAGTCAACATACCCACCTGCAAACATTGCTATAATCTATTCTCCTTATACACATTCGTAATCGTCTGTGAATGTTTACAGGGGTTTCCCCTCAGCAACAAGGAATTCAATCACTGCTCTTCGTTTTTGATGCAGCTCTAAGGGGAGCAGCCATTTTGAATTTATCTCACGAGTCTATGAACGGGAAACATACTTAACAAAATATTTCAGTCCGTAACAGTTATAATCATTTGTAACTGAGCAACATTTCAGGTAATTTTATCAAAACTTCGTCTGATACAAATAAAAAGGCGTTAAGTTTTGACTCACTCATCCATGAATCCGAACTTTCCTATAACTTGTTTAATAATAGATCAATTCAACTAGTTCCTTCATAATCTTTACAAGTCTCAATTTTTGGCAAAGTAAATTTCTCATGCTAACGCTCTACAAATCCGAAAGTCAAGTAATGCTGCAAAAGGAAACTTTTGTTCAAACATTAGTAATCTCAAAAAAACAAAAGACTCACCAAACTGCCAGCACATTAGCAGCTTATGACAAAAACAGACTTTTAGTTCTCATCAGGCAGCAAGGAAACGCAACTGCTCAACCTGGCAATCTCTGTAGAACCGAATTTGAGCTCACAGATTTTCAACATGCACTCCACAATTTAACTTCACAGCCAATCCCAAAATATTTCTCATATCAGCCACAGAATCAAAATGAACCAAACACCTTAAACAACAGTGTGAAAATGCAAAAACAGCAATGTGAAAATAATAACAGCGCATCCA
>JAPXFY010006453.1:0-7500 GCA_030674185.1 Monoplex corrugatus | reverse complement strand
AAGAAGGAGACGAGGAAGAAAGAGACAAGGAAGAAACAGACGAGGAAGAAGAGACGCGGAAGAAAGAGACGAGGAAGAAGGAGACGAGGAAGAAAGAGACGAGGAAGAAAGAGACGAGGAAGAAAGAGACAAGGAAGAAAGAGACGAGGAAGAAAGAGACGAGGAAGAAAGAGACGAGGAAGAAGAGACGAGGAAGAAAGAGACGAGGAAGAAAGAGACAAGGAAGAAAGAGATGAGGAAGAAAGAGACGAGGAAGAAGGAGACGAGGAAGAAAGACGAGGAAGAAGGAGACGAGGAAGAAAGAGACGAGGAAGAAAGAGACGAGGAAGAAGGAGACGAGGAAGAAGGAGACGAGGAAGAAAGACGAGGAAGAAGGAGACGAGGAAGAAAGACGAGGAAGAAGGAGACGAGGAAGAAGGAGACGAGGAAGAAAGACGAGGAAGAAGGAGACGAGGAAGAAGAGACGAGGAAGAAGGAGACGAGGAAGAAGGAGACGAGGAAGAAAGACGAGGAAGAAGGAGACGAGGAAGAAGGAGACGAGGAAGAAAGACGAGGAAGAAGGAGACGAGGAAGAAAGACGAGGAAGAAGGAGACGAGGAAGAAAGAGACGAGGAAGAAGGAGACGAGGTAGAAGGAGACGAGGAAGAAAGACGAGGAAGAAAGAGACGAGGAAGAAAGACGAGGAAGAAAGAGACGAGGAAGAAAGACGAGGAAGAAAGAGACGAGGAAGAAAGACGAGGAAGAAGGAGACGAGGAAGAAAGACGAGGAAGAAAGACGAGGAAGAAAGAGACGAGGAAGAAAGACGAGGAAGAAAGAGACGAGGAAGAAAGACGAGGAAGAAGAGAGACGAGGAAGAAAAGACGAGGAAGAAAGACGAGGAAGAAAGACGAGGAAGAAAGAGACGAGGAAGAAAGACGAGGAAGAAAGACGAGGAAGAAAGACGAGGAAGAAAGACGAGGAAGAAAGACGAGGAAGAAGGAGACGAGGAAGAAAGAGACGAGGAAGAAAGACGAGGAAGAAAGACACGAGGAAGAAAGACGAGGAAGAAAGAGACGAGGAAGAAGGAGACGAGGAAGAAGGAGACGAGGAAGAAGAAAGACGAGGAAGAAAGAGACGAGGAAGAAAGAGACGAGGAAGAAAGACGAGGAAGAAAGACGAGGAAGAAAGAGACGAGGAAGAGGGAGACGAGGAAGAAGAAAGAAAAAAAGGAGAATAAGAAGGAAACGAGGAATAGGAGACGAAGAGGGAGGAGAAAACGAAGGAGGAGAGAAAAGAGTATGAAGGTGCGTGGTTGTGTATGTTGTATGAATGATGGATGAAAGTTAGTAATAATAAATGTAAAAAAAAGAATATATCGCAGTTTGTTTAATGCCTTTGGTTGGAAGGAGTGCGTGCTGTTGCGTGACGGACGAATGCTTTTTTGGCATGTGTTTGAGTGCGTGAACATGTGTACACAAAAAAGTATGACAGTAGGCATCTTACGTCAAAGTCACATCAAGTGTCTTTTCATGACTGGAGGGGGGGGGGGGGGAGGACAGGAAGCAAAAAGAGCGGAATTGATGAAAATAAAACTTTTTTGTTGTTGTTGTTTTTTTTGAGGATCATCGCACCCAGGGAGGTTACCTTTGTGCTCACCTTATTTTTTCGTCCCATTTTTTTTCTACCGCCACCTTAATGGCCACAGAAGCCAGCACAGGTTTTTTTTTCTTGCTTTTTTGTTTGTTTGTTTGTTGTTTTTATTTTTTACAATGCGATGATGGTGATGTCAATGAGGATGATAATCATGATGCTAGGGAGTACGATCTAGGATTTAGACTGCGTGACAGGGCTGTACTCTACGCTTACTATCATAATATATCCTGGCGTCGACCAGGCCCGAGAGATACAGACATCCGCGGTGCTGGTCAGAAGATTTGAGCAAAATCCTCAATGACGCATCCGTGAAGTGGATGAGACTCTACTGTGTTAGTCCCAGTCTTCCCAATGAGCCCATAGCACACCCAACTCTGGGTAGGAGCCAGTTAGAGCCGAAAAATCCCACAGTCATATATTTTTTTAAAGGGACTGATGGAGATTCGAACCCACAACCTTCCAGTCGGTAGTCCGTTGCGTTAACCACTACACCACCACAGCGACTGGTTGTGAAAATAAGACTTCTCTGACACCGCCCAGAAGGATTGAAACATCGAGATGGTCAGCGAAGAAACCAGTTTCAGTTTCTGTACGATCCTAACGACCATTGGTGAGGCCTTGATGTGTTGTTTTTTTTTAATATCTTTGAAGGCCGCAGTAAAACCTTTCTATAAATGATGCAGAAAGTCCCTTCAAAAATAGATCATTGCGGGATTTTTCGGCTCTTACTGGCTCCTACCCAGAGTTGGGCGTGCTATGGGCTCAATGGGAAGACTGGGACCACACAGTCGAGTCTCATATTAATTTCAGTTTAAGTTTCTCAAGATAACCGTCTCCGTATTCGGAATAAATTCTATATGCGTGGAAGCCACAGATAGCTATGCGATGGTGACAAATCCAAAATGATCATGGCGTAAACCTTACGCCTGCGCATAAGCTGTACGCACCAGTAAAGTCCTATATAGCGTATAGGATTTTGTGTCTTATTTTCTCAAAGACAGTGATAAGTCTGCCTGCGATATCTTAAAGACCACGGCAAAATAACGTTGTATTATCTAAAAAGACCATGAAGAAATCTTCCTGCAGTATTGTAAAGACAACGGTGAAATCTTCCCGTATTATCTTAAAGATAGTGGTGAAATCTTCCTGTGTTATCTTAAAGACTGGTGAAATCTTCTTATATTATCTTAAAGATAGTGGTAAAATCTTTCTGTATTATCTTCAAGACTGCAGTGGAGTCTTCCTGTACGATCTTAAAGATAATCTCCTGACCACAATCGTATTCTTGTAGTGTGTCAGGGATAATCTGCTGACTGTGGTACGATTTCCCCCCAGAATATCTTAAAGATAATCTGCTGATTATCGTGATATATTCCCTAGTCTCTTATAAGATTCTATTATCTTCTGATTAAAATGTAATCTTCTTGTTATATCTTAGCGATAATCTGCTGACCCTGGTGAAGTTTTCCCATTTTATCTTCTTAAAGATAATTTTTTGATGACTCTAAAATGGAATCTGCCAGTATTATCTTAAGAAAAAATCTGTTATTATGGAAAGGTCTGCCCACGTATATCTTCAAGACAATCTACTTCCTCTGAGAGTAGTGCAGTCTTCCTGCATCACATCTTTCAGACAATCTTAATGACATTCGTCAAAGTCTTCCCATAACATTTTAAATACAGGGGGGGGGGGGGGGGTGCAAAAGTAGGTATACAGTAAGTATCACATCATTATTATAATGCTTAATTCTGTTCTCGATTAGAGGAGTGTGTGAATACCGACGGCAAGCAGTTTGAGTGTCTGAGGGATTAAGGCTGTGCTTGTTATTACATGTATATGCAATATTCATTTGTTTGTATAATAAATGCAATGAGTATTGTACGTGTTTTCTTTTTTCACAACTGTATACCTACTTTTGCACCCCTGGCACTTCTTCTGATTGAAATGGTCTTCCTGTATTATCTTAAAGATAATCTGATGAATGATGATGGTTAAGTCTTCACATGATATCTTATAGATGGTCGATTTTTTTTTCGATCTTCTGATGGTGGGGAGGGGGGTCGGGGGGTGCCTTGCTGCAATAGTTTAACCCTTTTATTCCCCGCACCCTGTCCACCACCACCACCCTGCACTGTCAATCGTGCTATCAAAGCAAAAACGTAACCCTTTGACTCTCTCACCCTATCCACCAGCTTCCTGCAGGAAGCTGGTGGACAGGGTGAGGGAATCAAAGGGTTAAGTTGTTGCAGTCTGTGGATAGGGTGCGGGAGTCAAAGGGTTAAAAGATAATAGAGTAAGCACGAACAGGAAGAGTAGAGAGGACTCTTCTGAGCGTTCTGACAGCCACAGATGAATAATTGATCAGTGTGTGCGATCGGAGCTGAACGTGGTTTCCTCAGCTGCTATGCTTCTGTTCACACGCACGCACGCACACACGCACGCACGCGCACACACACACACACACACACACACACACACAAACAAACACGCAAGCGTGCAGATGCATATGCACGCACACATACACATACACATATATATATACACATACACATACCATGCCTTAACACACACATACACACACACACACACACACATACACTCACATATACATACACACACACACAATACATACACACACACACTCGCACACACTTACACACACACACACACACACACACACACACACACACACACACACACACACACACACACACACACACCGACACACACACACACACACACACCGACACACACACACACACACACACACCGACACACACACACACACACACACACACACACACACACACACACACACACACGCATACACGTACACACACTTTTTAACAAAGGAGGCTCGAGTTTGGAGTTTGCTCAATAGAGATTCGTCGCACTCAGATGATTCCATATGCGCTCCGTCCAAAACTCTGCCAGCAACTATATCTGGCAGACACCTTGCGCGTGCAAAAAACCAAAAAAAAATCAACCTACGGACTGGCAAGGTGTTCAAACGGGAGGGTTGGGGGATGGGGGTGGGGGATGGGATGGGGGGACTGGGGATGAGGGATGGAGAAGATGAGGGATGGAGAAGATGAGGGATGGGGGATAGGGGATGGATGATGGGGGATTAGGGACGGGGATGGGGGGGGTGGGGATGGGAGGAAGGGGATGGAGGTTGGGGATGGAGATGGGGCATGGAGGATGGGGAGGGGGAGTGTTGGATGGGGAATGGGGGGTGTTGGATGGGGGATGTTGGATGGGGATGGGGAATGTTGGATGGGGGATGTTGGATGGGGATGGGGGATGTTGGATGGGGAATGTTGGATGGGGATGGGGATGTTGGATGGGGGGTGTTGGATGGGGGATGTTGGATGGGGATGGGGGATGTTGGAGGGGGATGGGGATGTTGGATGGGGGATGTTGGATGGGGGAATGTTGGAGGGGGATGGTGGGATGTTGGATGGGGATGGGGGATGTTGGATGGGGGATGTTGGATGGGGGATGTTGGATGGGGGATGGGATGTGGATGGGGGATGTTGGATGGGGGGGATGTTGGATGGGGGATGTGGGTTGGATGGGGGATGTTGGGTTGGGGGGGATGGTGTGGATGGGGGGGGATGTGATGGGGGAGTTGTTAGGATGGGGGATGTTGGATGGGGGATGTTGGATGGGGGTGATGGTTGGATGGGGGATGTTGGATGTGGTGGGGGATGTTGGGGATGGGGATGTTGGATGGGGATGTTGGATGGGGGATGTTGGATGGGGGAGGATGGGGTTTGTGGGGATGGGGGATGTTGGTGGGGATGTGGATGGGATGGGGATGGATGGGAGTGTGGGGGAGGGTTGGAGTGGGGATGTTGGTGGGTGGGATGGGATGTTGGATGGGGGATGTTGATGGGATGTTGGATGTGATGGGGGGGGGGGGGGGATGGGATTTGTGGGGGAGGATGGGGTGGGATGTTGGGGGATGTGGGGGGGGATGGGATTTGGGTGGATGGGGATGGAGTTGATGGGGGAGTATGGGGATGGATGGGGGAGGGGGGATGTGGATGGGATGGGGATGGGGATGATTGATGGGATGTGGGGGATGGAGGGGGATGTTGGATGGGGGGAGGGGGGGATGGGGGGGGTTGGTGGGGATGGGATGGATGGGAGGGTGGTGGGGGATGTTGGATGGGGGTGTGGATGGGGATGGGAGGGATGTTGGATGGGGATGTTGGTGGGGATGTGGATGGGGGATGTTGGATGGGGGTTGGATGGGAGGGATGGGGGTGGATGGGGAGTTGGATGGGGGTGGATGGGGATGTTGGATGGGGATGTTGGTGGGGGTGTTGGATGGGGATGTTGATGGGGATGTTGGTGGGGGGGGGGAGGGGATGTTGGATGGGGGGATGTGGATGGGGAGTGGGTGGGGATGTTGGATGGGGGATGTTGAGGGGGAGTGATGGGATTTGGATGGGGTGGTGGAGGGGGTTGTGGGGTGTTGGATGGATGGGGGGGATGGGGGGGGTGGGGTGATGGGGTGGTGGGGATGTTGAGGGGGAGGGTGGGATGTTGGATGGGGATGTGGAGGGGGAGGTGGGGAGTGAGGGAGGGTGGGGAGGAGGGGTGTGAGGGGGTGTTGGGGGGTTGGGGATTTTGGATGGGATGTGGATGGGGATGTTGGATGGGGGAGTTGGATGGGGATGTTGGATGGGGGTGTTGGTGGGGTGGGATGGGGATGTTGGATGTGGATGGGGGGTTGGATGGGGGATGTTGGATGGGGGATGTTGGGGGGGATGTTGGAGGGGGATGTTGTGGGGGATGTTGGATGGGGGATGTTGTGGGGGATTGGATGGGTGAGATGTTGGATGGGGGATGTTGGATGTGGGGGATGTTGGATGGGGGATGTTGGGGGATGTGGATGGGGGGGGGGGGATGTGGAGGGGGGGGATGTTGGGGGGGATGTTGGGGGGGAGTTGGAGGGGGATGTTGAGGGGGAGTGGATGGGGATGTTGGATGGGTGTGGAGGGAGGGTGTGATGGGGGATGTTGGATGGGGATGGGATGGGGGGATGGGATGTTGGATGGGGGAGTGGATGGGAGGGATGTGGAGTTGGATGGGGGTTGGGGGGTGGTTGGATGGGGGATGTTGAGGGGGATGTTGGATGGGGGATTTGGATGGGGGATGGGAGTGGGGGGGGATGGGTGTTGGTGGGGGATGTTGGTGGGGGATGTGGATGGGGGTGTTGGATGGGGTGTTGGTGGGGGGGGGATGGGGTGTTGGATGGGGGATGTTGGATGGGATGTTGGATGGGGATTGGATGGGGGGTTGGAGGGGGTGTTGGAGGGGATTTGGTGGGGGGTGGGATGGGGGATTGGATGGGGGATGTTGGATGGGGATGTTGGATGGGAGGGATGGGGGTTGGATGGGGATGTGGATGGGGGAGTTGGATGGGGATGTTGGATGGGGATGTTGGATGGGGGATGTTGGATGGGGGGTGGATGGGGGTGTGGATGGGGATGTTGGATGGGGGTGGATGGGGATGTTGGATGGGGATGGGTGGGGGATGGGGATGTTGGAGGGGGGGGATGGGGAGTTGGATGGGGATGTTGGTGGGGGTTGGATGGGGATGGGGGTGGGGGGGTGTGGATGGGGATGGGTGGGGTGTGGGGGATGTGGGGGTGTGGGGGGGGGGGAGGGGGGGGGGGTGGGGATGGGGGGGTTTGGATGGGATGTGGAGGGGATGTTGGGGGGTGGATGGGGGGTGGGGGGTGTTGGATGGGGGATGGGGGGGGGGGTGTTGGAGGGGGGATGGGGGTGTGGATGGGGATGTTGGAGGGGATGTGGGGGGGGGGGTGTTGGGGGTGTTGGAGTGGGGGGGGGG
>JAPXFY010000645.1:40000-51205 GCA_030674185.1 Monoplex corrugatus | reverse complement strand
AAAGTTTTAATGCTTAAACATTTGGTGATGGCAGTCAAAGTTTCAGTTTCAGTTTCAGTTTCAGTTTCTAAGATGACGTCCCGCGCTAGGAACGAATTCCATATGCACTAACGTCACAGGTGCCACATGTATTGTGGTCATGGCACAAAGCCTTAAGCCTGCACATAAACCATGAGCTGGCCAGGTCCTGAGGCCCTATCTAGACTATGTTTTTACCTAGTCTATATTTTATACTGGTATTTTATCAGTCTACCGCTGGAATAATCTTGGTTACATGTAAATGACGTGTATGTGTGTATCTTGCCTTCAAATAAGGAACATACATATATAAAGTAAATAGATAATTTAATTAAAGGTCTGACTCACAACACAGCTAGCGATTCTGTATAAACTCGTCTCACATGACAGAACCCCCCCCCCCCCCCCCCCCCCCCCCCCTCAAAGTCAATGCCCAAATGCTCAGCCATCTATCAACTAGGTGAAGCCAATATTTTCTTAATCATCGATAGATATGTAAGTAAGTAGGTAAGTAAGTAAGTATGTAAGTAAGTATGTAAGCAATCAAGCAAATAAGCGAGCAAGCAAGTAAGCAAGCAAGCCAGTAAGCAAGCGAGTAAGTAAGTAAGCAAGCAATCGAGTGAGTGAGAAAAGTGAACAAGAAGTCAGTAAGTAGGTGAATGAATAACTACAAAATGAAAGAATATGTAGGTAGATAAACAGGTAAGAGACGAAAATAACAACAATAAAAACAGTAAATGCATGCATATATCCACATGCCCGCTCACAGACATATACACATACATTCGTACATACTCACTGTGGCAGCTTAGTGTTTCATAAGTCACGATCTCCCTCGTCACCCTTTCCTTTCTTCCCCTTCCCATTTTAAAATATTGCCAGCGCTTTAGGATATTGTGTAAAGTTAAAGAGCCTACCAGATAAACACTGGCAGATTTGAGAGCGAAACGCATATGGAATTGTCCGGGAGCAGTGAATCTCCATTGACTTAACCTGCAAGAGAGGGAGAAGAGCGACAGAATGGTACAGACGTTCGCCTGCCAATATCTAAACTCGAGGTTCCAGGGTTCGCTCCTCGTACAGGCCTCTACTTTTCTCCTGTTTGACCGGAAAATCGAACTGAACGTCTAGTCCTTCGGAAGGGGACGAAAAACGAATCGGACCCGTGTGTCTTCTGGCTGGGCATGTTTAAGATCCCACAGCAGTTGAAAATCGTGAAGAGCAGGGCATTGCCCGGTTGCTTTGGAAAAAAACAAAACAAAACAAAAAATATGGAGAGATAGGTTGATTTCCCAGGTCCCACCCCTTGACGACCAATTAGCTTTCTTGCCTTTCTGAAGTCTTGGTAAAATAAAATGAAATGAAAAAAAAAGTGAATATGAATATGAATTTGAAGCGAGGGAGAGGGGATGGGTGCCGCCCTCGTGGTGCTGTCCCCGGGAAAAGTTGAGATCTCTGTTACCTCACTCCCCTACGACTTCAGAGTTATAGAACTATCTAAGTAGGACCTCAGGACCTGGCCAGCTATTGGGTTTATATGCAGGCTTAAGGCTTGTGCCACGATCATTCTGAATTTTCTCCAACACATGGTACCTGTGACGATATTGCATATGGAATTATTTCCGAACGCGGAGATGTCATCTTGAGAAATTGAAACAAATTGAAACAAATGACCTGCAAGCTCCGGACCTTCATCATCATCATCAGGTGCCCTGCCGCATGGCGTTGGCGATCATGGACTTCCATCTGCCACTATCTCTCGTTGCCCCAAGCATCTCCCCCACCCTCCTCGTCCCCAGCCACTCTGCAAGTCCGTCCAGTATTTTCTCCCTGGGTCTACCCGGTGCTCTCTTTCCCTCCAGCTTTCCCGTTATGACCAGGTGCTCCAAATCCCCCTTCCTCATAAAATGGCCTATAAATGTTGCCTGTCTGTTCCTAATCTTCATTATGAATGATCTACTTGTGTCTGCCTCCATCAAGACTGTCTCGTTTGTTTTCTTTGCAGTCTATGGAACCCTCAACATTCTTCTCCGAAACTTACATGTTGCGTATTCGTGTGTTTTACAGCATGGTATGGGGCATTCCAGGCCTCTGCCACGTTGGGGTTCCTGTGTTTGAACCTTGGCTACTTTCTTATTGTTCTCCTCGTCTACGTGGAACCATGCAAGAACAACGCTGACCTGGCCTTCTGGAATGCTATTAACAACATCATGGGCAGTGAGTGAAATTTGGGTCTTCTTCGCTTCTTCTCTTTTTGTCTTGGGTTCAGTTCTCTGGCGGGTATTTATGTGTGTGTGTGTGTGTGTGTGTGTGTGTGTGTGTGTGTGTGTGTGTGTGTGTGTGTGTTGTGTGTGTGTCTGTGTGTGTGTCTGTGTGTGTGTCTGTGTATGTGTGTGTGTGTGTTTTGTGCGTGTGTGTCTGTGTGTGTGTCTGTGTGTCTGTGTGCGTGCGTGTGTTGTGTGTGTGTGCGTGTGTGCGTGTGTGTGTGTGCGTGTGTGTGCGTGTTGTGTGTGTGTGTGTGTGTGTGTGTGTGTGTTTGTGTGTGTGTGTGTGTGTGCGTGTGTGTGTGTGTGTTGTGTGTGTGTGTGTGTGTGTTTGTGTGTTTGTGTGTTGTGTGTGTGTGTGTGCGTGTGTGTGTGTGTGTGTGTGTGTGTGTGTGTGTGTGTGTGTGTTGTTTGTGTGTATGTGTGCGTGTGTGTGTGTGTTGTGTGTGTGTGTGTGTATGTGTGTGTGTCTGTGTCTGTGTGCGTGCGTGTGTTGTGTGTGTGTGGTGTGTGTTGTGTGTGTGTTGTGGTGTGTGTGTTGTGTGCGTGTGTGTGTGTGTGTGTGTGTGTCTGTGTGGTGTGTGTGTGTGTGTGTTGTGTGTGTGTTGTGTGTGTGCGTGTGTGTTGGTGTGTGTCTATGTGTGTGTGTGTCCGTGTGTGTGCGTGTGTGTGTCGTGTGTTGTGTGTTGTGTCGTGTGTGTGTGTGCGTGTGTGTGTGTGTGTGTTGTTGTGTTGTGTGTGTTGTGTGTGTGTGCGTGTGTGGTGCGTTGTGTGTCGTGTGTCTGTGTGTGTGTGCCGTGTGTGTGTGCGTGTGCTGTGCGTGTGCGTGTGGTGTGTGTCTGTGTGTCTGTGTGCGTGGTGTGTGTGTCCTGTGTGTCTGTGTGTTGTGTGCGTGCGTGTGTTGTGTGTGTGTGCGTGTGTGTGTGTGTGTGTCGTGTGTGTGTGTGTGTTGTGTGTTGTGTGTTGTTTGTGCAGTGTGTGTGTTGTGTGTGTGTGTGTGTGTTTGTGCGTGTGTGTGTGTGTGTTGTGTGTGTGTGTTGCGTGTTGTGTGCGTGCGTGCGTGGTGTGTGTGTGTGCGTATGTGCGTGTGCGTGTGCGTGTGCGTGTGTGTGTGTGTGTGTGTGTGTGTGTGTGTGTGTGTGTGTGTGTGTGTTGTGACTGATTTTCTTTAGTGACCCATTAGCTCAGATGTAGAAAATCCCATGCTCATAATACAGGGATTGTGGTTTATGAACGGTTGACGTTGGGGGTGGGGGGTGGGGGGGGGCGGTGCAGGATTTACTCAAACCGGTTGTTTCTTTTGAAAGAGCTGTGGGACTCAAGATCTGATCTCTCGAGTTCAATTCCAGTCCGTAACATTTAAGATAGGTCCATTTTGCGGCCCATCTTAACGTTTTCATCGTTTTGGTGATGTCATCTTATTAATTCATATGTCCTCCCTCTCCCCATTTCAAATCATCATTTTGGTGATGTCATCTTATTAATTCATATGTCCTCCCTCTCCCCATTTCAAGTCATCATTTTGGTGATGCCATATTATTATTTCATATGTCCTCCCTCTCGGCTGCCTCAATCTTGTTCTGGCTTTGCTTGTTGACTGTCCATGCCTCACAACCTTATAACATCATCGGTTCAGTCAAGAACTCTCTTCCTGACGTTAATTGATAGGCATTTGTCGGTAAGAATTCTTTTCATTTTCTTGAATGCTGTTTTGGCTTGGCCGATTCTGCTGGCTATTTCTGATGTGCATCTGCCGTCGGGTGACATGATCGTTCCTCGGTATTTAAACTTATCAACCTGTGTCAAGGTTGTGCCATTTGCTGTTATTTTGCATGAGGGCATTTCATGTTTTTTTTACTGATTACCATGACTTCAGTCTTCCTGCTGTATAGTTCCAACCCCTTACCTTTGCTTTCTATTTCTAGTATATTCACAAGGTTTTGTAGGTCCCTTTCATTTTCTGCAATGAGCACGGTGTCATCTACGTATCGAATGTTTATAATTTTTCCTCCAACCTTTAATCCAGGGTATTCTTCTAGGTTTCTCATGATGTTTTCGCTATAAAGTGAAAACAGATCTGGTGACAAAACACAACCCTGTCTGACTCCTCTTTTGATGTTTTGGAAAGAGTTTATATTATCGTTTTCTATTCTCATTGCAGCTGTTTGTTCCTAATACATATTTCTGATTGTTCGTATATTTTTTCAATCAATATTGAGTCTTTCTAGTTGGTTGATCAATTCTTCATGTCTTACCTGATCGAAGGCCTTGGCATAATCAATAAAGCATAAAATAAACCGTTATTCATCTCGATCGATTGACCTCTCTATGATAGTTCTTACGGTATATATGGCATTAATAGTTCCTTTCCCTTCGAAAAATTTACTGTTCTTCTTGTCTCAAGGTTGTGCCGTTTGATGTTATTTTGTATGACAATACAATACAACAATACAATACAATATTTTATTTATATAGCGCAAAATCTTGATAAAATCAAATCTAAGCGCTAAGGGGATTTCATGGGATTTTTTGTTTTTTTACTGATTACCATGACTTTCAGTTTTCTTGCTGTTTAGCTCCAACCCCTTACCTATGCTTGAACCGAATCAATCAATCAGTCAATCAAACGTGTGCTTACAGGTGTGTTCTGGTTGGTAGCTGTGGTGTTGTTTGCGTCGCAGTTTGATGACACCTACACCTTTAACTTTGATGAACCTGCCCTTAACTATTCCTTCTACCTGGCTATCGTCGTCTGCGTTCTGCAACTGACCTCAGGAATTCTGCTGCTGCTGCCCAAGAAACGCGTCGGGTCTTCACAGGATCCTTAATGCTTTTGTTGTTTTGTCTGAGTGGTTGTGTGGTGTGTGATGGTGGTGGTGGAGGTGGTGGTGGTTGGGTAGTTGTGTGTGTGTGGGGTGGGAGTGTGTGTGTGGGTTTGTGTGTGAGTGTGTGTGAGGGGGGTGGGTGTGTGTGTGTGTGTGTGTGTGGGTTTGTGTGTGAGTGTGTGTGTGTGTGTGTGGGTGGTGTGTATGTGTGTGTGGGGTGTGTGTGTGTGTGTGGGGGGGTATGTGTGGGTTTGTGTGTGAGTGTGTGTGTGTGTGGGTGGTGTGTATTTGTATGTGTGTGTGTGTGTGTGTGTGTGTGTGTGTGGGTGGGTGGGTGGGTGTGTGTGTGAGTGTGTGTGTGTGTATGTGTGTGTGTGCGTGTGCGTGTGCGTGTGTGTGTGTGTTAGAGAGAAAGAGAGTGTGTGTGTGTTTGGGTGTGTGGGTGTGTGTGCGTGTGTGTGTGTGTGTGTGTGTGTGTGTGTGTGTGTGTGTGTGTGTGTGTGCGTGTGTGTATGTGTGTTAGAGAGAGAGAGAGAGAGAGAGTGTGTGTGTGTGGGGTGGTGTGTATATATGTGTGTGTATATGTGTGTGTGTGTGTGTGTGTATGCGTGTGCGTGTGTGTGTGTGTGTTAGAGAGAGAGACACAGAGAGAGAGAGAGAGAGTGTGTGTGTGTGTGTGTGTGTGTGTGTGTGGGTGTGTGTGTATGCGTGTGCGTGTTAGAGAGAGAGAGTGTGTGTGTGAGGGTGGGGGGGTGTGTGTGTGTGGGGGGGGGGGGGCGTCGGTGTGTGTGTGTGCGTGTGTATGGGGGTGGTGGTGGATGTGGGTGTGTCTGTGCTTGTGTGTATGTTTGTTCGTGAGTGTTTATGTGCCTCTGTGTGTGTGTGTGTGTGTGCGCGTGCGTGCGTTTTTTGGTCGGTTTGGTTAGTTTGAAAACATTAGTTGAATTGAATTGAAGTTTGGGTTGAGTTGAATTGAATTGAGTTGTGTTGAGTTGAGTTGAGTTGAGTTGAGTTGCGTCGAGTTGAGTTGAGTTGAGTTGAGTTGAGTTGAGTTGAGTTGAGCTGAGCTGAGCTGAGTTGAGCTGAGTTAAGTTGAGTTGAAATGAGTTGAATCGATTTGAGTCGACCCGGTTGGATTCGATTTCATTTCACTTCGTTTCATTTGAATTTAATCTGGTTTCATTTAATCCTATCCTATTGTCTTTCTTTTCATTTTAAACGAGACACTTTAATTAAAAGATTTGGTCTGTGTAGAACTAGGACACACCCTTCGATCTATCTGCACAGGTTTTGCGTGTGTTCGTAGCGGCATCCAGTCCACACTCGACTGAGAAATGGGTACCCGCGTCTGTTCAGGGCCAGGGGAGGTAAAGCAACGAAGGTGAGGCGATGAATGGCCATGGCTTACCGCCCTTATAATGTTGGCCCCCGAGAAAATTTGAGGTCGAGTCTCTACCATCTTTCTTTCATTTCTGACCAGACGGCTTTTAAAAAAAAAAAAAAAAAATGTTTTTGAACAATCCCTTATCTTGTGTTTTTCAGTGAGCTGGCTGGCTATTGTAATAGAGCCGTGGACTCAAGATCTAATTTCTTGAGTTCAATCCCAGTCCGCAAAATTGAAAAAAAAAAAAAAAGACCTGTTCACTGCCCAATCTTTTAATGATCTGGAGGTGTCAGCTTAGTGTTTCATACGACCAGGCTCCCCTGTCTCCTCCCACCCCCACCCCCACCCCATTAAGCACACAACACATCTACCATTTCCTTCCATTCCAAGACCTTGCTAGCGCGTATGGTTTTGTGCCAGCTCAAGGAGTCCGCCGGATAACAGAAATCAGATGGGGTGGAACGCATATTGACTTGTCCGATCATTTATTTATTTGTTTATTTATTTATCTATTTATTTATTTATTTATTTATTTATTTATTTATTTATTTATTTATTTATTTATTTATTTATTTATTATTTATTTATTTATTCATTTATTTATTGAATTGTCCGATTGTTTATTTATTTATTTATTTATTTATTATTTATCTGTTTATTTAATTGTCTGTTCATTTGTTTACTTGTTTATTTCTTTATTATTCATTCATTTATCTATTTATTTATTTATTTATTCATTCATTTATCTATTTTGGTGTTGCTGCAGATGGTGGTGCCGTTGTTTTTGTTTGTTTATTTGTTTGTTTGTTTGTTTGTTTGTTTGTTTGTTTGTTTGTTTGTTTTTCTAAGTATGAATTATGAAATGGGAAATGGGTCGCGCTTCCATACAAATGATTTGTCTTTTTCTTTTTTTTAATCCATATCCCAATGATTATGTCCTTAATAAAAATGCATTATTTGCTCAGTGTGTGTGTGTGTGTGTGTGTGTGTGGTGTGTGTGTGTGTGGTGTGTGTGTGTGTGTGTGGTGTTGTGTGGCTGTGTGGTGTGTGTGTGAGTGTGTGTGGTGTGTGAGTGTGTGTGTGAGTGTGTGTGGTGTGTGTGTGTGTGTGTGGTTGTGGTGTGTGTGTGTGTGTGTGTGTGGTGTGTGTTGTGGATGTGTGTGGTGTGTTGTGTGTGTGTGGTGTGTGGTGAGCGCGTGTGTGGTGTGTGTGTGTTAAGTATGTGTGTGTATGTGTGTGTGTGTGTGTGTGTGTGTGTGTGTGTGAGTATATGTGTGTATGTGTGAGTGTGTGTGTGTGTGTGTGTGTGTGTGTGTGTGTGTGTGTGTGTGTGTCTGTGTGTGAGTGAGAGAGAGAGAGCGCGCACGCGTGTGTGTGTGAATGTGTATGTGTGTGTCTGTCTGTGCGTGTGTATGTGTGTGTGCGTGTGTATGTGTGTGTGCGTGTGTATGTGTGTATATGTTAGGATGTGTCTTTCACATACGCGCACGCACACATACGTGCACACACACACACACACACACACACACACACACACACACACACACACACACACACACACAAACACACACACACACACACACACACACACACACACACACACACACAAACACACACACACACACACACACACACACACACACACACACACAAACACAAACACACACACACAAACACACACACATATTCATTCATTCGCGATTTTGACCCCCCCCCCAAAAAAAAAAAAAAAAAAAAATGTATGAAACAACACAAAACAACAAATCATTGCTGTCATTGTTTTATGAAGTGACTATCAACATAACCCATATCACACTGAATATTTCCTTTCCTTTGCGAATGTGGATTTTTGTGGAAAGACTTGAACCCAGCCCCTTCAAGATCTGTCAGCACCTTGATCAACTGTTGGAACGTCTGTCTGGCAGGGTGCTCAGGAAATATGTGCCACTCCAGCAGTAGCTGTTTCACTTGTCTGAAAAGGCAATGAATGAATGAATGAATGAATGAATGAATGAATGAATGAATGAATAAATGAATGAATAAATGAATGAATAGATAATGGATCACAAACACAGGCAAGTGCTTGCAACTTTGCTAATCTCATCAAGGTAAACACCAAAAACGTTTTGCAAGATGTTTCAAAACGCCTCAAAGTGATGTGTTTAAACGCCCAGTCCTGCAGAAACAAATGTAACGACATCAATGATCTGATTACTCAAGGTAACTTTGACATTGTGTTCTTGTCAGAAACTTGGTTCAAACCACTTGGAGATGAACCTGACATTGCTGCAATTACACCACCTGGCTTCACTCTTAGGTCCATACCCAGAGGCAGTGGTCGTGGTGGCGGATTAGCCGTAATCTTCAGAAACAGTCTAGTGCCCCATTTGTCAGTGACTACCAAAGACTGTGTGTTTCAATCTTTCGAAGCATGCCATGTTCGCCTCTCATACCTCAATCAGACAGTATCATTTGTCAGCCTGTACAGACCTCCCCCTAACCGCAAGAACAAACTGACCAACTCCATGTTTTTGAATGACTTTCAAGCTCTGTTATCAACTTGTCTATCCTGTAAAAAATTGATTGTTGTGGGTGATTTCAATGTTCATTTTGATTCAGTTTCTGACCCTACTGCTTCTGCATTTAAAAGTCTGCTTGACAGTTTTGACTTAGAACAACTGTTAAACAAACCCACACACTGCCGTGGTCACATCCTAGACTGGATTGTTACAAACAGTAGACCCTTGTTTATGAACATCAATGTTGATGACATGTTAGTCTCTGACCATTTTGTTGTGTCCTTTGAGCTATGCCTTAGGAAACCATGTAGAGCAACAAAGAGTGTATCATCACGTAAACTCAAAGCCATTAACTCTGTTGATTTTAGATCAGATGTGTTGTCAGGGTTTGCATATGATTCATGTACTAATGATCCTGTCAATGTTTACAACACATGTTTGCGTGACTTATTGGACAAGCACGCCCCCTTAGTTACACGTAACTTGACCGATCGCACATCCGCCCCTTGGATGAACCTGGAGATAAAGCAAGCAAAGCTCCAGCGCCGCGAGGCGGAACGGTTATGGCGCAAATCTGGCCTGACTGTGCACAAGCAAATTTATGCTCACCAGCGTAATCTGGTAACTAGCATGATTCGTAATGCTAAAAAACAGTACATGTGTAATAAGATAGTCAATGCGTGTAGCTCCGGGGAGCTTTTCAGAGTCAGCGGGGAGCTCATGGGAAAAGAACAGGGCCTTGTGTTGCCAACATCTGTCCCGGTTGAACAACTACCGGACAAATTCAATGAATACTTTTCTGGCAATATTGAGCAAATTCGAGACAGTTTTCCAACTGGCAGTTCGACGACCGCTGACGCTGATCGGTTCTCTGGATCTGCACTCTCTGTTTTTCAGAGCGTGTCTCAAGAAAATGTGAGAGAAATACTGATGAAAATGCCCAAGAAATCATGCGAGCTAGATCCCATTCCTGCATCACTGTTTTTTGGATGTATTGATGAACTTGTTCCCCTGATAACTGATATCATGAACAGGTCATTGTGTACAGGCACTGTCCCAGATAGTTTTAAACATGCCCTAGTGAAACCACTTCTTAAAAAGTCAACACTTGATCCTGAGTGCTTGAAAAACTTTCGCCCAGTTTCTAACTTGCCATTTTTATCAAAGGTTTTAGAACGTATTGTCTTGGAATAGTTGTTACATCACCTTCAGTCCCACGATCTACTTGAGCCATTTCAATCTGCATATCGTAAATGTCATAGTACAGAAACGGCACTTGTTCGTGTCGTTAACGATCTTCTTCATGCTTCTGATCGTGGACATGTGTCTCTCCTGTCTTTGCTGGATTTGTCTGCTGCCTTTGATACAATAGACCATAACATACTTATCAACAGACTGCATACCACATATGGTTGCTCTGCAATCGTTTTGGACTGGTTTCGGTCCTACCTTAAGGACCGTACTCAATCTGTTGTTTTAGGAAAGTATCATTCCTCTCCATCAGTGCTCAGGTTTGGAGTCCCACAAGGCTCAGTGTTAGGGCCTGTCTTGTTCGTAATGTACACCAAGCCTCTGAGTCAGGTGATAAGTCGATCAGGTCTTCGCTATCACTTCTTCGCCGACGATTCACAATTGTATGATTCCAACATCCCAGCCGAGTTTCCAGCATTGCTTAGCAATTTACAATCTGGTATTGAGGCTGTCGGTGACTGGATGATGACAAACAAGCTTAAAATGAATGAAGATAAAACTGAACTGATAAAAATCGGTACTAAACATAAACTACAACAAACACCAACATGCACAATGACAGTCTGTGGCTGCAGTCTTTCTTTTGCACCATCTGTTAGAAATCTTGGAGTGTTTCTTGACGAATCATTAACAATGGACGCGTATATCAACAATCTTTGCCGTAGCCTAAACTTTCAGCTCCGTAGGATTGCAAAGATTCGTCCTTACCTCACCACCGATGCCGTGAAGAAGCTTGCAGTTTGTTTTATTTTGTCAAGATTAGATTACTGTAATTCTCTCTTAGCTGGCTTACCTGATGACAAACTTAGAAAGCTTCAGGTCATTCAGAATAATGCAGCCCGCCTTATCCTGCACAAGAAACAATCTGACAGTGCAAATCCACTGCTGAAATCCCTTCACTGGCTCCCCATCAAAGCCAGAATAGACTTCAAGATTGCTTGCCT
>JAPXFY010000645.1:22500-25000 GCA_030674185.1 Monoplex corrugatus | reverse complement strand
GGATGACGGTGATGTTAAAAGGTGAAGCCTTAAGCCGAATAGTAATGAGTCTGCTAGAGACTGGTCGGCATCCCATGATGGCATTCACAGTGTCTTTGTGAATGAGGAATCCAACTCCATGTTCATGTTTGTCTTCACTGCCACTGAAGTAGAGTTTGTGGCCTTCTGGGGTAGACGTTTCTCCGAGGTTTTTCCATCGTACCTCACAGAGCCCAAGGACGTTCCATCGGTATCTCTTCATTTCATACGTTAGTTCTGCAACTTTTCCTGCTGCTCTCAGCGATCTCACATTCCAGGTGCCGATAGTAACATTTTTTCTTGTACGTAGGGATTTTGGTCCATCAGTCACATACTTTTCACCTCCGCCCTGATGGCCAGCGACGGAAGGCGCGGTCCTTGTTCCGGGCGACGACCGGGCCGGTATGGATTGAGTTGCGGTTGTAATCTTCATTTAGTGTGTCTTGGGCAATGTCGCATGGCGGAGCCCATCCCTCTCCATGCCAGACCACAGCCGACGTCCTCCATCTAGGTGGTTCGCCTTGGTCTTGAACACATAGCCGTTGAGTTCCTTGCGGAACTTCGTCCGCCTTGGCCGGTAACCTGCATCGTGGAGGTTATTCGCCCAGTGATGCAGTGTTAACATCACCCCCTCACATGGTTTGGCACGCCTGCTGAGGCGAGGTCCCGGGGTGTGGCGCTTGGAGCCAGCACGTGAGAGATTTAGAGGATGGACGAGGACCAGTGATGCCCGTCCACCCTACCAGGTAGAGTGCAGCAGCCAGACATCAAAGGTACTACCTCTATCCAGAGCCCCCTACACAAGTATATACATATCCACATACGTGCACACACACACACACACACACACACACACACACACACACACACACACACACACACACACACACGCACGCACACACACACACACACACACACACGCACACACACAGACACACACACACACAGACACACACACACACACATATATACAAAGGGGGGGGGGGGCTTGGAATATGTGTTTTGTTTCATATGTTTGCTTCTATTTATTTCTTCCATTTCATTCATTCATGCATCTATTCATTCATTCAATTCATCTCATTCATTCATTCATTCATTCATTCATTCTTCATTCATTCATTCATTCATTCATTCATTCATTCATTCATTCATTCATTCATCGTTCATTCATCATTTCATTCATTCATTCGTTCATTCATTCATTCATTCATCTTCATTCATTTCATCATTCATTCATCATTCATTCATTCTTCATTCATTCATTCATTCTTCTTTCATTCCATTCATTTTTCGTTCGTTCATTCATTCATTCATTCATTCATTCATTCGTTCATTCATTCATTCATTCATTCATTCATTCATTCGTTCATTCATTCATTCATTCATTCATTCATGCATCCATTCTCTCATTCACTCACTCATTCATTAGTACACGAGAATGTGTGTGTATGCGGACATGTGTGTGTGTGTGTGTGTGTGTGTGTGTGTGGGGTGGTGTGTGTGTGTGTGTGTGTGAGTGTGTGTGGTGTGTGGTGTGATTGGTGTGATTGTGTGTGTTGTTATGTTGTGTGTGTGTGTGTGTGTTTTATGTGTGTGTGTGTGTGTGTGTGTGTGTGTGTGTTTATGTGTGTGTGTGTGTGTGTGTGTGTGTGTGTGTGTGTGTGTGTGTGTGTGTGTGTGTGTGTGTGTGTGTGTGTGACAAACTGTAATGAGCATGTGTAAAGGAGTGTAAGATATTGTTCATGTACAGTAACCTAGTTCTTATATATGCATTTTATTGTGTTTGTATTTTAATCATATATGTTTTATGGCATTCGTGACACTGTGATTTTTCCATGATTCATACTGGAATAAAATATTCTTGAACTTGACTTGACTTGACTAGTAATCCAGTTAGTCAGCTGGTTGATTGATTGGTTGGCTGGTTGTTTGGTTGGTTGGTTCTCTCCCCGGATCTACCTGGTGCATTCTTTTTCTCTGTTGCTTTCCTGTTGTGAATAGATGCTCAGATATGTCTTGCTTCATAAAATGTCCTATAAATGTTGTTTGTCTTTTCCTAATCTTCTTGATAAGTGCTCTTTTTCTGTTTTGCTACCTTCGTTTGATTTCTTTGCTGTCCATGGTGCTCTTAACAATCTCTTTAGAAACCACATTTCTGCTCCTCAATCTTGTTTTGACTTTGTTGTTGATTCAAAACAAGTGCGACTGCCCGCGCCCAAGCAAACAGGAACCAGAAGAACAAACAAACCAAAGCAAGCACGTATTCAACACAAGACAAGTGCAAATTTTCGCCCAACTGGCCTTTGTCAAGCGCGAATGCACGGTCACAAACAGACCACAAACAACCAAACAATGGATAATAAAAAGAGAGGACTAAAAACTTCTCTGCCGCCTCGTCCAGTGGATAAAAAGGGACCAAATGGGTCCCTTTTTATCCACTGGACGGCCAAGCTAAAACAGCATTTGGTCCCTTTTTATCAAC
>JAPXFY010000645.1:2500-7500 GCA_030674185.1 Monoplex corrugatus | reverse complement strand
CACACACACACACACACACACACATACACACACACACTACATACACACACAAACACACACACACACAGACAAAGACACACATACACACAAGCATATGTATATGTGACCTCCCACCACGAAATCAGTCTTAACTCGCAGTCAGTCGAACAGCACTAGGAGCTGAAAAGGTGACTGGGGGTCTATCTGGGGTGTTTTGACTTTTTCTGTATTTTCGGTACTTTAATGCAATGATTGCAGCAGAAAGAACGCAATTTCCTACCAAAAGTACCTATTTTTGTCTCTTGTTATGAACCGTAACCTGTACATGTAATATACTGATGGAAAGCTCTTTGGTGCACCTTTCAGATAATGACAGCGAAAATTAGAAACAAACTGGGTCAAAGCCATCAAATAAAGAAATTTAAGGAAAATGTGTAGGAGAGCACACACAAACTTCAGAGGCCGTTTTCTCAAAATGGCCGTCATACAACTTAATGACTTTAAACATACATAACTTCTACATTTTTTTTAGTACAAGCTCTATTCAAATACCAAAATAATCAGCAGATTGTACACTTTCCAATGATATGTATATCTCAAAATGCCCAAAATGCTAGTTAAGACTGATTTCGTGGTGGGGGGTCTCACACACACACACACACACACACACACACACACACACACATGTATATATATATATATATATATAATATTATATATATATATACACACACAAATACACTCACACACACTCACACACACACACACACAAACACACACAAACACACACACATACACACACACACGCACGTGGCTGGTCATCATGGCTGTGTGTGAAGGGAGAGGAGGGAGAGAGAGGAGAGGAGGGAGGGAGAGGAGAAGAGGGAGAGAGAGGAGAGGAGGGAGAGAGAGGAGAAGAGGGAGAGAGAGATAGAGAAGGAACGGGGAGACCGAAAGAGAGAGAGAGAGAGAGAGAGAGAGAGAGAGAGAGAGAGAGAGAGAGAGAGAAGAGAGAGAGAGAGAGAAAGAGAGAGAGAGAGAGAGAGAGAGGTGATTTAGATTTTAAAGTGACAGTATGTGTATACACACTAACAGACACACACACACATATACATCTGCTCTCAGATACATAAATTATATATGGGCAATCATAATTATGTGGTTTCCTCTCATGGGGCCCAGCAGATAGGCTAAACAAAGTATGATTAAAGCATCTGGCTTGCTAGTTAAAGCAGGAATTGTGGAGTTATTATACGTAATATACATGTACAATGAAAAATGTGGTGGTACATTTTAAGTTCGTTCGTTATTTCTTTTAACGTCTATTCGCATACGTGCTTTTAGACGGGGGTGTGGGGGGGGGGGGTGAGGAGAGGTGCGTATGGAATGAATGAATCTATGTAATCATGAAGGCATTGTATCAATTAAGGTAACAATTAAGGTAACATGAAACAAATTAACGAACAAAAGAAAAACAATCAGAACATTATTATCAGTCAGGCTTCATCGGATTTCTCGGGGCTGTGTGGGAGTTACAGGTATAAAACAATTGGGCTGAATCAAAGGAAACGACCTACAGGACTGTACATTTTAAGTGTTTAAGGCCTGGTGTTCTTTGAAAGGATATTATTACACTTATCCCTAATGCTGTTGTAAAAGCAGATAACTTTTAACAGTGGTAGACAGGAGAATGTTAGAGAAAAACAAAAAAAACAACACTTATCTTTCATTGTATTTACACTCATCTCTAATGTTATTGTAAAAGCAGATTTATACTCAACCACTGCTAAACGTGATGGTGTGGTGGTAAGGGTGAAGACAGGAGGCAGAAGAGCAGAAGAGCGCAGATGGTAAGGCAGCCTGGCAAAGAAGTCCAAGGGAAGGCAGGGCTGGTGTTTCTCTCTTTATTCCGTCCCAACCGTTCTCGACCAGACCAGAGGAGCAGCGGCATGCGTAGCACTTTGTTTTTGTTGAATTAACCCTTTGACTCCCGCACCCTGTCCACCAGCATCCTGTATTATCAATCATGCCATCAACATAAAAACTTAACCCTCTGACTCCCTCACCCTATCCACCAGCTTCCTGCAGGAAGCTGGTGGATAGGGTGAGGGAGTCAGAGGGTTAAGTTTTTGCTATTGGTGGATAGGGTGCAGGAGTCAAAGGGTTAAAGTCCTACCCACTTTTGAGTATGAGGACTAGCACTGTGAGACACCGATGCTATTGTCGGATTCTCTGGATCGATATATGATCTGTGTGTATGCGTAGCACTCACACTCCTCCGTTTATGTACTCGGCATACGTACTGCAATGACGACACCGCGAGCCCGCAGGCGAATCGACTCTCTGGGGCCCCTCAGGGGCCAGATTTGTGTTTCTTCGTGCAAGCTCAGCGGTGCTTTTCTTGCGGTCCACATAACAAATATCAACATATTATACATCAGAAAAATCTACACAGCACACAGATTGTTGTAGTCTACATCATTTTGCGTAATATTCACATAGATCGAAACTATGAGTGATTTAAGTCAATGTTTATACCTTGCTGAAAGGGATTTTAGCTGAATTTTTACATATTTAATCAATTAATATTAATCCATGAAAAGTATCAAATACACGAAGAAATAGACCATAACTGAGAAGTTTATGTGGAGATATTTTGAGTAGGTAAATCAATCTCTCAGTGCAGAAATTGATCAGTGAATAGGCAACAGAAAACACAAATGATTCTAATTTGGACACGCACAGTTTGACCACAATGCGGAATGCCAGAATCTCTTCAAATACCTTACTACTTGGCAACATTTTAATGCAGTATCAGTTCTATTTACAAAAGTAGCAAGAATATAAATGAAATTGTATATTTTAAATCAGATTTGAAACATTGGGAATTCGATTCTACATCCCGACCAATGGCAGTCATTTTGGCAGTTTTCCGCACCTTGCCTTGGCCTGAACTTTCTATAGCGCAAGCTTAGTATCTAATGATTAAACGTTTGGCGTGGTTCAAATGAAAGATTAGAAATAGAATACCAACGTTCTAATCGTGATCTTAAAATTTCCATAATATATTTCATTATTTTACAAATTCCCGATTATCGTCATGGCTCACTGGTCGGAAATCTGAATAATATCGAACGATCGAACAACAAAATGATTGATTTCAGGAAAACGAGGGGAAACTTCACCTCGAAGACATTTCTGATAAGAAATACATACTTTTCTGCTAAACTAGAATGCACAAATTACTCATTTCCTAGCTTTTAAAGTTGTTGTTTTTTTTATAAAAGAATTTCCTAATATTTTGAGAATCGCTGAACCAGGGGAGATAACTGTACTCAAGGTCGTTTGAGAATAAAAGGCGTCTGCTACACGCCTTTGGATGTGCACGGCTACAAGAACAATGTTAGAAAAAGCGCTTATTTGTATAATTAATAATAATTACAATATTTATATACCGCAAAATCTTGATAAAATCAAATCTAAGCGCTGAAACAGACACACACGCACGCACGCACACACACGCACGCGCGCACACACACACACACACACACACACACACACACACACACACACACACACACACACACACACACACACGCATGGCTATAAATGGGGAGAAAGAATAAAACCAATAGAAAATTATAGAGAGCATATTATATACAATTATATATTACAATGTGATTCCCCTCCGAGTGGAGACAGGCTGCAGAGGGGGTTGAGTGAGGTCAGGATTTTATGCAGAGGAGAAAAGGTGAGTTTTGAGAGCGGGCTTGAAGGAGGCAAAAGTAGGTTGCTGACGGACTGAGAGAGGAAGTTTGTTCCAGGAGAGTGGACCAGAAACAGTATTCTTTGTACTTACACTTATCCCTCTAATGCTATTGTAAAAACAAATAGGTTTAACAGTAAAAACTGACCAAATAGAAGAATGTTACATATCTTTCATTATTCTTGCTGTTCTGCAATGTCACTCAGTAGAGTCACGTGGAAGAGACAAGCCTGATTCTGTTTTTCAGGACCGCCAATGATTATGATTAAATTAATTATTTGATTTGGAACAATAGGACCGCATCTATAGAGAGTGCGATGGAGAAGAGGTTAGGGTGATGTGCTTAGGTTAGATTGTGTTTTGTAGTTTTGGATGACGTGTTGGTTTTGTTTGATGTTGATGTTTGTTTGTGAAGGTTGGATTTGTGTGTATGAATTGTCGTGTAGATATGTTGTTCTTGTCTCTCTTTAGTTTTTTGTGTTTACAGTTTTGATGTTTTCTTTGGTTGGGGATTTTTTTGATGTTGTAGTGGTGAGTTTTTGTGTGTGGTGTGTGATTTTGTGTGTGTGTGTGTGTGTTGTGTTGTGTGTGTGTGTGTGTGTGTGTGTGTGGTGTGTGTGTGTGTGGGGTAGGTGTGTGTTGTGTGTGTGTGTGGATGTTTGTGTGTATGTGTGTGTGTGTGTGTGTTGGTGTGTGTGTTTGTGTGTGTGTTGTGTGTGTGTTTTGTGTTGTGTTGTGTGTGGGTTGTGTGTGTGTGATGTGTTGTGTGTTTGTGTGTGTGTGGAGTTGTGTGTGGGTGTTGTGGTGTGTGTGTTGTTTGTGTGTTTGTTGTTGTGGTGTGTGTGTATGTGTGTTGTGTGTGGTGTGGTTGTGGTGTGGTGTGTGATGTGGTGTGTGTGTGTGTTGTGGATGTTGGTGTGTTTTGTTGTTGTTGTGTGTGTGTTGATGTGTGTTGTTGTTGTGTGTTGTTGTGTTGTTGGTGGGGTTGTGGTGTTTTTTTGTTTGTGGTTGTGTGCGGGGTTGGTGTGTTGTGTGTTTTGTTTGGTTGTTTTGTGTGTTTTTGGTTGTTTTTGTTGGTTGTTTGTTTTGTTTTTGTGTTAGTGTTTTTTGGTTGGTTTTTTTGTTGGGTGGGTTTGTGTGTTGTGGTTGGTTTGGTGTTTGGGTGTGGTTGTTGTGTGTTTGTGTGTGTGTTGTTGGATTGTGGTGTTGTGGGGTGTGGTGAGTTGTTGGTGTTTTGTTGTGTTGTTGTGTGTTG
>JAPXFY010006452.1:5000-12668 GCA_030674185.1 Monoplex corrugatus | reverse complement strand
CTTTTTTTTTTAAAAGTTTGTCTTTCCCCAAAATAAGTGTTTTGTTGACTAGGATAAAATTTGTGTTACAAAAAGCCTAACAATGGTTATCCCTTCCCCGGGACAACAAACCCCCAGAGAGGGAGGAGAGAGGGATTTCTTTATGTGTATAAAAAGTAAATCCTTAGTTTAAAAGTTTTTGAATAACTGGGTACAGTCTTCAAGGCGTGTTTATAACAGTCACTTTTTTAAACAATTGAAATAAAAGTTATTAATTCCCTCAGTTTCGGCACCCCCCCGTACCGCTTCTTTCCTATCCGTCAGGTGAAACTCGTCAATAATTTCCAACAGCCGTGGTGCGATAAAAAAAATGTTGTCGTGCATGTTCAGTGAGTCTTGGTTGTTCAGTCAGAAATATTGCGGTTGGGCGCAATTGAATCGTGAACGAGGGCCCCGAAGCGATCTGCCACATTGTTTTGATTTTAGCTTCGTGGCGGAAAAAAAAACCCTTTAGGGTTTTTTTAAAACCCCCGAGGAGACAAGTTATGCACCGTTAAGGTGCGCAAAGGAGTAGGTCTTGGCACTTCTTTAGTCGCAATTTTTTTCCCTTGTCGAGGAATAAAGTTGTGCATGAAAATCGCTAATTTCCCCCTTATGTTGTTATGTTGGGCTTTAAACAACAATAACGAAAACATCCATGTGATGCCCAGTAATTAAACATTCAAAAAAAACACATGCAGGCGGTCCCTGCAAACCAATTTCATAAGTTGACAATTTTTTAATGATGTTAGTGTGCCGCCCAATTTCAGCGTGCAAAAAAGTTGTTTCTTACATGTGTATCTGTCAGCATACATTTATCCCATATATCTTGGTGAGTGTTGGTTGTTGTTAAATTTTTTGTGTACATCACAGTGATCCGTAAAGACATTGGGTTAAAAATGTATTGTCTATAAGCCTAGTGTTTTATTTTATTATCTTGGCTATTTTTATATTATGTGATTTTTGTTGATGGTGATGGATTCCTTTCCTATTATCATTATTTTTTAATTATTGACAAAAACACACAAATGCTACAAACTGCTTCACGACACAAAAACAATGCCGCGTGACCTAAGCCTCTCAGCCTAAAGTAGGCCTATGAAAAACCCAACAGGCAGGGAGTTGCCATTTGGTCACATGACTTACCAAAAGTCCCTGATCCGATCGCCGCAATCCTGAGCTGTAAAAGGTAATTGATGCTGTATCCTAACCCAGAGTACGATTTTCCCGCTTTAACCAAACGGAAAAGCAAACCCAAAAGGTAGAATACTGCGCTAAGAAAAAAGAAAAAACGCCCCTTTTTGCCAGTGCGGGCCCCTCGCCCCAAACACCCTTTTTGTTGCAAGGGTTTTGGGTTTTCAGTGTAAATGAATTTAAAGGGGAATGACATTGACCTTCCGAAACCTCTTACGGTGTATGGGTCGCTTTTACTCCACCCCATTTTGCCCTCTTTTTTTTAAAGTAGCGGTTAAGTCCAGGTTGTTGAAAATTTAAAATTTTTAAAGTCATTTTTTTTGAAATGAAAAAAGAAATATTTTGTCATTGTGGTCTGAAACTGTAGATTTTTTGTTGAGAAAAAATTTTGGGGTCTGTCTGTTTTTGCTTTTCCGCTCTTCCCTCTCCCCTTCCCCTTTCTTCTCTCTCTCTCTTTCTGTCTTTGCTCAGTAAACACACAAAAAACACCGACAACCCCCAACACAGACCCCACCCTAACAACATTCAAAAACACCACACACCAAACACACAAAAAACACACAACACCACCCAACCCACACCACACACCACAAACTCTAAAAAAATTGTTTTGTTTTTTTCCAACCTACTCTGTTTCTTTTCGTCCCCTTTCAAACGAAACAGTGATGTATTCCTTAATTCCTTGTGTACCCGTCAGGGAATCAGCCTTGTGTTTCAGGAAAAGTAGTGCAGTCAGGCGGGGTAAAATCAGGGGGCCCAAAACTTATGTAATAATTTTTTTTAAAAAGTATTAGCTTTGCGAAACCCCGGGGGCTGATGTCAAAAACTCGTGGAAACAAAAAAGGCCATGCCCGGAGTATCATGTCGTCAGTTGGGAAGGGAGTTGATGTATAACAAGAATTAAAAATATTACGACATAGCTATTCATTACAACTGCCCCCCTTCCTTTTGGGTTTTTACGCTTTGCTTTAAACGTATCGTATTTCTTGTTTAAAATCTTCTCTTTTCTTGGTTGAAACCCGGGGTGATAATTAAAAAAGGCCCTTTTCCTGTCCCCTCGTAGCATATTTTTTGTTTGGTGGGGTCGTATGGGATTGTAGGTCTCCTTCCCCACTCCCTGGGGTGGTTATCCCCGTCGGCTGTATCCTTTAGGTGGGTGTTTATGTAAAAATGAAAAAAAAACAATCACTCCTTCTCTCTCTCTCTCTCTCTTCTCTTTCCTCTCTCTCTTCCTCTCTTCTTCTTTCTTTTCGATTGTCAGGTAAGGGAAAAAAAAAGAAACATTTTTGTGTTTTTTTTTATTTATTGACAGTTGATTTTGATTTGTTCAATGAAGACATGCTGCAGTCGCAGATCGTTGGGACAAGTTTACATACTTTGCAGATCATGGGATAGAACAACCCAAAAAACATGGAAAAGTCAACAGATTATAAGCAGAAAGAAGTTGGTTGGATAGGCGAAAAAAGAAGGCAAAAAATTTTTAAAGGAAACTACGAGTGATACAAAAAACAAAACAAATCGAAAATTTGCCCTTTGGCATGTTTTGTTTATCGCCACAAAACGGGAAATTATTAGATCAATCGGAAAGAAAGTTGCAAGGGGGCCATCTTCCGGCCTGGCTGGATGGGCGGTGGCGGAAAGACTTCCATGGTGATTGCAGTGAGAGAGAGAGAGAGGGAGACGAAAACAAAAGAAGGCCCGAGAGGGGAAAAGGAGAAAGGGGGGGAGAGGGGGAAACGAGGAGCAGCAAACAGGATGCTACGGACAAAAATGTGACGATTGACGATGATAGACAGTTGAAAAAGAGTACTAGACAGGGTTAGTTGAAAAAAAAGAAAAGGGAAGGCGGATTGAAGCGAGAGATGAAAACTGCGGGGGGAAAAAAAGTCTAAACCAATTCAAAACGTATTCGTACCCCTTATTTTGCGTGTAAAATGCGTGCAAAAGTGTTTAGGTGATGGTTTTGTAATTAGATATTTTTGTGGTGAGGGGCAAAAGGGACTTTTGTGTGGATAGTGGAAATGTGCTATTATGCTACTTTCGTTCAAAACCCGTCGAAAAACGCCATGTGTTGTATTTGAAAAAACGTGGGGATCTTCCGATGCTAAAGTGTGACTATAGTAAGGGGAGAACGTGGCAGATATGGAGTGGTTGGGGGCCCTGGGTAGGTCCCAAAGGAGAAAAAAATTTTCGTTTGTTCAGTTTTCAAGAGACGTCTCCGCGTGGAATAAATTTCCCTATGCACTAAGTAAAAAGGTCCCATGAAAGGGAGAAAACCAAAATAATCACGGACAAGCTTAACCTGTAAAAACCCAAATAGCAGCGGCCTGAGGCCTCCCTAGTTTTCCCATTACCTGCGGTCGTAGGGGAGCGGGGCGACAGAGTTAATTTTTGGGGGCCAGTACTCGGGGCGCCCCCCCCTTTCCCCTTCATTTCATTTTTTAATTTTTTTTTTACTAAGCTTAAGAAGGCAAAAGGGTAATGGACTTAAAGGGGGGGGGATGGAACAACTATTCCCCAATGATTTTTCCGAGGCAGCGGGCAAGCCTGTTTTTCACGTTTTCAACTGCGTGGGATTTAAAACGTCACACCCAAGAGGGCACACAGGTCCGACTCGTTTTTCGCCCCTTCCAAAGGACTTGAGTTCAGTTGTTTTTCAGGTAAAAACTGAGGAGAAAAGTGAGGCTCTCGGGAAGCCCCCGGAAAACCTGGTTTAGTTATTGGCAGGCGAAGTCTAAATGCTCTCCCCACTCTTTTGGTGAAGAAAAAGGCAAGGGTTCTGTTCTTTATTCTTGGCCCGTGGCGGGCTGGACTGAAGTGTGCGTTGGTTTTGATGACGATGTGATGATGAGATTTGTAGTGTTTGTGTGCAAAAAATGGTATGAGTCTCGTGTTTTTTTGTAGGCCCCGGCTTTTGGTGTTTGTGTGTGTGTGTGTGTGGGTGTGTTGGTGGTTTGGTGTTGTGTGTGTGGTTGTGGTTGTGTCTGTTGTTGTTTCCATTAGTATCTGTGGAGTTTGTATCAACAAGTTTTTTTGCCTTAAATGGGGGCCTTTTAAATATGGGTCAGGGTATGGCCCATAAGGGTCAGGGGTGATACTTTTTGATGTTATGGCAGCAAGGTCAAGGTAAAAAAGGCAAAAAAAAATCAGCCTTTTTAGAAGTGTTTAAAACAGACGCTTTCGGAAACCCCTCGAATATTTGCCTTTGATTAACTTTTCTGACACCTTTCCATTGTTTGTTATGTCAAATTTGTTTCATTTGATTCCGGTGCCCTTTAAAAAAATACAAAATCGGGATTTTTTAGGTAAATTTCATTATTTTCTAGTTTTTATGCAATTTTGTTTTTTGAATTTGGAGAGTAGATAGCGTTTTGGAATTCGGAGGTTTTTACAAAAGTCAACCCTAAAAAAAAAACCCTCTTTATATCTACGGTTTTTTTACTGCGTAAACGCACACCACAATTAAAATGAAAGTGAACTAATGGTTTTCATAGTTTAAAGGGGCCCTTGTGAAAACCAATTTTGGATGACTTTGGTAAATTGGGTTTTTAAAATAAAAGGTTTGTTAAAATAAAGTTTTCCCTAATAAATCGAAAATTTATGTATCAATTTTAAATGAGATTTGATTTGTATGCCCGACGACGAAAAAAGGCCCTGTAAGTTTATAAAACGATTATTTTCGGTATCGTATTTTCAGTTTAAAACAGGAATAAAAGGAAAATATCAGTAGACTTCCCCTTTGGTTCTATTTTAGAGGTCGAGCGAAACTTTTTTTAAAGGTCTTTTTGGGTTTCAATTGTGTGTTTTTGTATTTCTTTTTCAAAATCCACAGTATTTTTGTCTTTATAAGAGAGGTTCAGTTTTTTCCCATACATCTATCAATGACAGGGAAATTAATATGTATCCGATTACGCATAATTGGCCCTTTTAAAAAACAATGGTTTCGAGTCTCGCTGTCTGAGATTCAAAATAACCAAATTATAAAAGAAATAAATAAAATATGGTCCTGAAGCCCCTTTTAAAAAAGAAAATAAAGATGAATGCCGGAAAAGTCAACAAAAATGTTGTTGATAGTTTTTAAAATCTAATAAAAAATTTATAAGAATATGCGATTTTGGTTTACGTATCCCAGCCGCTACAAGGCAACCCGAGTTAAATTTCGTTAAAAAAAACCCCAGGTTTTAAATTTAAAAAAACAACAGTTGAAAACCAAATGGATTTTGGGTAAGGCTTTAAATTTTTTGTACTGAGTGATAATAATATGGACAGAATAGTCAAAAAATGTTAGCTTGAATTTTAAAGCTGTGTTTCTTTGAAAAAAAATATAATACGCAAACGTAAAGTGCTTAACCCCCTCTCTCCCCCCTTGTCATTTGCCGAGTGCAAACACACGCACATTAAAAAAACTTGTCGCACAAAGCCGAAACCCCGTCTTGCACACGGTAAGGTTTTCTCTCTCTCTAGTCTCTTTCTCCTTTTTCTGTCTTGTTTTTTGTTCTTTCTTCTCTCACACACACACATGGAACCCCACAAAAGCATGCACGAGAACCCCCCAAAACACACCCAAACCCACACACACACGCACACACCACCACAACACGACACACACATCCACATTTTCACTTTTAGGAAGTACTGCAAATTTTTTTATAGAGAAAGGAAAAAAGCTAATGAGTCAGTGTTTTTTTTGGTGTTATTTTGAATTTTGTAATAAAACAGCTAATCGATGTGTTAATAATATTGGTTTATGGTGGGTTTAAATTGTGCTGGGTTTTGTTTTTGGGGCCCGCGTGCAGTTTTGCAATTTGAGAGAGAAAGAGAAAGAAAAGGTACTAAATAAATAAAACAATGATAAATTTTTTAAAAATTTTTTTTTTTTATACAAAGGGAGGTTGTTGGGGGTTTAACCCCCTCGGATTTTTCCCCCTTTTTTTTTTTTCTTTAAGCTTTATTTATCTGTATGTTCGGGAAAAATCCCACCCCCCCCACCCACCCCCAAAACCCCAACACCCACCACCCCCAAACAACAAATCGAAAAGTCAGAAAACACGTTAGAAGCAGGATAATTCCCCGGCTGCACCGACGCAATTTTTCCCTTTTTGTTGTTGTTTGGGTTTTACCCCCCATTTTTACCCGGCGATTTTTTCCCCGGAAAATTTTTGTCCCTGTTTCAAAATCATGTTAGGTACTCTTTTAAACAGCACGTTTTTTTTATCATTTGTTAGCTAGTTGCTAATTATTTAGTTTTAATGTGTCGTAGTTTGGGTTGGGCAGTCATTGATTATTTTTTCATTCATTGTTTTTTCATAACGGGTAATCTCTTCTTCTCCCCCTCTCTCTCTCTCTCTTGTATGTCTGGTGTGTGGTTTCTGTTTCGTTGTCTGTTGTCTGTTGTTTTTCGTGTTTGTTTTGTCTTCTTTTTCTTTTGTCTTCTTGTTTGTTGTCTGTCCTTTTCTCTTTCTCTCGCATCTCTCTCTCTTTGTTGTCCTCTGTTGTTGTCTTCATACCAATAAAACATTATAATATATGTACATACATTACTGGGCAGACAGGGCGCAGATAAAAGATTATGTTTTATTTTTAATGTATGTATGCATGTAGTATGTTGTATGTATGTATGTTTTATGTATGTTGCTGTTTTTGTATGTTTTTATGCTGTATGTTGTATGTATGTAGTATGTACTTATTCCCCCCTCTTGTGTTTTATGTCATATTATATATATATATATAATATTATATTATTGTGGTTTGTGGTGTTTGTGTGTGTGTGTGTGGTGTGGTGGTTTTCATAATTTTTATGTGTGGTGTGTGTGTATGTGTGTGTATATATTTTTTATTATATTAAATTATAAAAAAATTTATTAAATTTTGGGTGTTTGTGTGTGTGTGTGGATACATTATTTATTATATGGGGTGTGTGTTTTTTGTATACTTTATATATATATTATATTTTTATTTATATGTGTGGTGGTGTGTGTGTTATCATTATATTAATATATGTGTGTGTGTGTGTGTGTGTATACATATAATTATATATTTGTGTGTGTGTGTGTTTTTGTGTTTTGGGTGTGTGTTTTTGTGTTGATGGTGTGTGTGTGTGTGTGGGTGTGTTTATGTGGTGTGTGTGTGTGTGTGTAGTGTTTGTTGTGTGTGTTGTGTGTGTGTGTGTGTGTGTGTGGTGTGTGTGGTGTGTGTGTGTGGGGTGTGGGTTGGTTGCGGTTTGGCGTGTGAATAAAATTTCATTTCCTTTTCCACCCCAAGCACTATATTTTAATTTCCTTTATTCCCAAAATCTTTTGATGTTATTGGTATATTTTGTTGTTGTTGTTTTCATTTTTCGTACATTGTATACAATGACCCTTAAAGTATTTTTTGGTCAATATTCATTCTATATTTTCTGCGGAAATGATTATACAAGTGAACTAAAAGCTTATCAAAAAGGAGAATTTGAGCCAC
>JAPXFY010006451.1:0-5000 GCA_030674185.1 Monoplex corrugatus | reverse complement strand
AGGTGAGTCACTGTCTTGAAGTTGGGTGTCGTCAGCATAGAAGTGGTGTTTTATAGAATGGAAGTTGATGATGGTGGACAGGGGGAGGTGTAAAGAGTGAAAAGAACAGGGCCAAGGACAGATCCTTGTGGAACACCACAGGTCAGGTATGCAGGTTGAGAGTAAGTGCCATTGATGAGAACAGTTTGTTTTCTGTTTGATAGATACGAAGTGAACCAGGAGAGAGCAGTGTCATAGATGCCAAAAGTATGATGAAGTATAGAAAGGAGAATACCATGATCAATGGAATCAAAGGCTGCAGACAGATCAAGGAGTATGAGGAGAGAGACTTTGCCAGTATCAGTTGCAAGGAGGAGATTGTTGAGAATGTGTAGTAGGGAAGTTTCAGTGCTATGGCATTGGTGGTAGGCTGATTGGAAAGGATTGAGGAGGCAGACAGGTGAGAGTTCAGCTGGTTGAGGACAACTTTTTCAAGGAGTTTTGACAAGAAAGAGAGATTAGAGATAGGCTGGTAGTTTTTCAGTTCTAGTTGGGTCTAAATTGTATTTCTTGAGGAGAGGGTGAACAATAGCAGACTTGAAAGAATCTGGGACAGGTCCAGTTTGGAGAGAAGTGTTGATGATGTCAGTGATGGATGGGAGGAGAGTAGGGAGACAGTCGGAGTAGAGAGAACCTGGAAGAGGATCCAGTTCGCAGGTTTTGAACGACATGGATCTGATTGTGTTGAGAATTTCTTCTTGTGAGACTGGGGTAAAAGTAGTAAGAGGTGTGCCAGAGAAGGAAGGGTCATGTGGGCAAGGTTGACAGGATGTCCTGTCAAGCCTGTCACGAAGAGTTTGTATTTTGGTGGTGAAATATTTGGTGAATACAGATGGGAGTTCTTCATTTGTGTGTTTTGTTGGGAGAAGTAAATCTTTTCGTGTGCCAAGGAGATGATTCATGGTTGTAAAGAGTTCTTTTGAAGAAGAGGCATTCAGTATTTTGGTTTGGAAAAAGCTTGTTTTTGCAGATACAATGAGGGTGGATACTTTTCTTTTAGAGGCTTGGAAAAGTTGGATATGTATAGTGAGTTTGGATTTGCGCCATCGGCGCTCTGCTCTGCGGTGGGCACGTTTTGCACAGGCAATCTCATGAGGGAGCCAGGGGGTAGGGGGGTGGTCAGATAAAAGACGGGTTGTGGCTGGAGCATGAGTGTCCAGAAGATGGTGGAGAGTAGTATAGAATTCATCGGCAAGGTTATGTGACTTTTCAGAAAGGAGACGGAAGGCATCAGATGAAAAAGTGGAGAGGTCGATAGATTTGAGATTGCATCGAGTCACTGTGCGCATGGTATGGGAAGGAGGAGAAATGTCAAGAGAACAGAGAATTGCAGAGTGGTCAGATGGAAGGGCTGAAATTTGACGGGTCGAAAGAACTAAGCAGTTGTCAGTAGCTGAATTGTAGTGATCACGAGAAATGATCCAGTCAAGAGTGTGACCTTTTTGATGGGTTAATTCAGAAATGTGTTTGTAATTGGACAGCGAGTTGATTGATATGTCTTGTGTCATAACAGTGAGTGTTGTCATAGTGGACATTGATGTCACCTAGAATGATGAGATTTCCAGGTAAAAGGCAGTAGTCGTCAAATAGTTGGTCAAAGTCGGAGAGAAACGTGGATGTGGTGAGCTTGTTGGCAGGGCTTGTTTGAGGTCGATAGACACAGGAGAAGGTGATGGGGTGAGGGGTGGATTGGAAGAATAATTCAACGTGCTCGAAAGAAGGATGGGAGAAAGGCAGAGACTGCGAGAAAGATAGGCGGGAATGGAGTGAGTCGTTGTAGAGGATGGCGATACTGCCACCTCGGGATGAGTGATGGAAAGGAGCAAGCCTGTAACCACTCGGAGTGAGACTCGCATGTATAGGTTCATGACCAATAGGGGGTTAAGCCATGTTTCAGTGATAAAAGCCATGTCAACATGCTCATCTGTGATGAAGTCAGCAATGACATCCGCTTTGCCATCTTTGCATGTTGACTGAGCATTAAAAAGGCATATTTTTAGTTTGCCAGAGTCACATGGTGGTGGCCGAGATGGAGATGAAGGCGGCACCGACTGGACAGAAGATGAAGGTGACACCAGCGGGACTGAAGATGAAGGCAGCATCGACGGAACAGAAGACGAAGGCGGCACCCACAGGACAGAAATGAAGGCGGCACCAGCGGGACAGAAGATGAAGGCGGCACCAGCAGGACAGAAGACGAAGGCGGCACCAGCAGGACAGAAGACGAAGGCGGCACCAGCAGGACAGAAGAGAAGGCGGCACCAGCGGACAGAAGATGAAGGCGGCACCAGCAGGACAGAAGACAAAGGCGGCACCACAGGACAGAAGATGAAGGCGGCACCAGCAGGACAGAAGATGAAGGCGGCACCAGCGGGACAGAAGACGAAGGCGGCACCAGCAGGACAGAAGATGAGGCGGCACCAGCAGGACAGAAGGTGAAGGCAGCACCAGCAGGACAGAAGATGAGGGCAGCGCCAGCAGGACAGAAGATGAAGGCCGCACTGGTGGGACAGAAGATGAGGGCAGCGCCAGCAGGACAGAAGATGAAGGCCGCACTGGTGGGACAGAAGATGAGGGCAGCGCCAGCAGGACAGAAGATGAAGGCCGCACTGTGGGACAGAAGATGAAGGCAGCGCCAGCAGGACAGAAGATGAAGGCCGCACTGGTGGGACAGAAGGTGAAGGCAGCACCAGCAGGACAGAAGATGAAGGCCGCACTGTGGGACAGAAGGTGAAGGCAGCACCAGCAGGACAGAAGATGAAGGCCGCACTGGTGGGACAGAAGATGAAGGCAGCACCAGCAGGACAGAAGGTGTAGGCAGCACCATCAGGACAGAAGGCGAAGGTGAAGATGGCAGAGGAGGAGACGAAGTCTGTAGCAGCAAGGTCGAGGCAGGGACAGTGGAGGAGACGATGAAGCAGAAGACGAAGTGTGGTGTTGGACTGGTTCAGCTGGAGGCAGGTTGTGCCAAAGACGGTGAAGACGTCCACTCGAAAGGATCGCGCAGTGCGGGGCTTATGACACAGCCCCAATGTACATATGCGCTGGTAAACGTCTCCACCGAGGTAGCACTTATTGTGTTTGAAAAGTGTCAGTCCAATTTGTTTCATGAAGGACGCGTCCATTATTGCAAGCCAGTCGGGAAAGGATGATATTTGCAGGTTGGTGTATGGGTTGGTCAGTTTACAACACACTTGAAACCAGAGAACAACAAAGGTTTGGGAACTGTAGCGTTGGGCGAACACAGTAGGCCAAAATGTAAACACAGTTCACAGTTAAATGTCAGACTTGAGTGGCTGCATTAAAATGATGAAAAGTAGGTATATAAAACTTTAAAATCAGATTATCTGGTAAAATATTCAAGATATTTAAAAAATATTTACATCACCATATTTCGGGATTTAAGAAGAACAAACTGATACTAAATTCAATGCATAAAATCAAATAGAACCACGAAAAATTCACTGTAAAACACCACACACACTTTTGCTGCCTGCTGGCGTGACATCTACTCACTCTCTGTGGGGGGTGGGTGGGGGTGCCCAACCTCTCCATTTGCAAAAGATACTAATTGTTTTTTAATTCCTTAATACAGATGTACCACAGTCTTTCACTGTTCTTTCTCTCCCTCTGATTCATAGAACTGGAACAACTTGCACCTTCATCTATTTGATATTCACAAACTCTGACGCCTTTTAGGTCAAACTGGTGTCGCAAATAATTAACACGCTAAAATATATGTATCTACCTATATATCTATCTATGTATCTATCTATGTATCTATCTCTATATATATGTATCTATGTATATATATGTCTATGTATCTATGTATTTATTGATCTATCTATGTATCTGTGTGTGTGTGTGTCTCTCTCTCTCTCGATATATATATATATATATATATATATATAATATATAATGTGTGTGTGTATATATATATATATATATATATATATATATATATAATACACACACAACACACACACACACACACACACACATATATATATATATTATATATAATATATATATATATATATATATTCCAGATAAACCAAAAAACAAGACAAGAAACTAGAATGTTGAGCCCAGTACATTGGCCTGTGTGTGGCCTTCCTCAGAGGACTTTATTTACAAATATCTCTATGAATGTGTTATGTATATATGTATATATATATATATATTTATGTGTGTGTGTCTCTCTGTCTCTCTGTGTATTTGTGTTTGTGTGTGTGTGTGTGTGTGTCTGTCTGTGTGCGTGCGTACGTAAGTGCTTGTGTGTGTGTGTGTGTGTGTAAGTGCTTGTGTGT
Source organism: Monoplex corrugatus (assembly GCA_030674185.1). NCBI lineage: Eukaryota > Metazoa > Mollusca > Gastropoda > Littorinimorpha > Ranellidae > Monoplex > Monoplex corrugatus. The sequence continues at coordinate 651 of JAPXFY010006451.1, read as the reverse complement.
GTGTGTGTGTGTGTGTGTGTGTGTGTGTGTGTGTGTGTGTGTGTGTGTGTGTGTGTGTGCATAAATATATTGTGGGGCAGACACCAGACATACAGACTGACAGAGAGACATATATGCAGTTCTGGTTGTAGTTCACAAAGATTTACAATGAAAAAGTATCGTTAGATATTTCCAAAAGAGAAGCACAACATTCTCTCAACTGTATCAATTTTCTGTAGTTGATACTTTTTTCTTTAAAAAAAATATAGTTTCTACATCAATCTCAATATGATCGTGGAGGATGTTTACAAGACATGTTGTTCTCACATCTTGATATACATGGCATTCAGTAAAAACATGCTGTTCGTTCAATGACATTCCAGGACCACAGGGACTGTCTTTGTTTGTGTGGCCTTGATAACTTTTACTCATTCACACTCATTTACTCCAAATCATAGAGAGATCAGTAATCCCATAAAAGTGTTTGTTCTGATACCTTTTAAATAGCATTCGTATCTGACTATTTGTTTGAAATGACAATACGTTGCAAAGCTTTTACTTGGTGATTTTCATCGGCCATTCTTCCGTAATATTACCGAGTTACATCTCTTTCACAATTCAACAAAAATTAATTTCATTTGTAATGGGGCATGGCTGAGACTCATTAAAGCC
>JAPXFY010006450.1:2500-12671 GCA_030674185.1 Monoplex corrugatus | reverse complement strand
TTTCACGAACACAAAAAAAACAACTTTAAACGCTTTTTGACGCTTGTGGGGGGCGTCCCCTTTCCCCCCCCCCCTCTCCCCCAACCAAACACAAAACAAAACCAACACACCTCCATAAAATACACACACACTCACAAACGCACCACAAAACAACACACAAAACCAGGAAACACACTCAAAAAAATTTAACAAAAACCACACAAACATCAAAACACACCCCAAACACTCACACACACAAACAAAATCCCACAAACACCACAAAAAATCACACCCCACACCCCCAACACACACACAAAACACACAAAACAAACAAAACACACAAACACAACACACAAAACAAACACAAAACCCCAAACCCCCATCCCACAAAACCACTTAAAAAATACCCCACAAACCACAAAACACACACACCACCACCACACACACACACACACACCACAAACACACACACACACACACACACAACACACACACCACCACACACACCCACCACAAAACCACACACTCGCCCTAAAAGCACATTGTGAAATAGACTTTTTAAAAAAAAATTTTAAAAGAAAAAAAAAAAACAAAAAACACACACACCCACACAAAAACACACACACCACCCCACCCCACACAAAAACCACACACACACACAAACACACACACCAAACAAAAACCCCACAAACAAAACCACCCCTTCCGTCTAAAAGCCATATGTGAATAGACTTTTAAAAGAAAAAACCGAACGAAAAAACACCCCAACACACACACACCACCCCACACAAACAAAAACACACACACACACACACACCAACACACCCACACACCACCAAAACACACACACACAAAAACACACCACTCTTTCTAAAAGCACATATGTGAATAGACGTTAAAAGAAATAACGAAAAAAAACCACCAAAACCCCACACACACACACACACAACCCCAAACACACACAAAACCAACCACAACACACACACACACCACACCCCACCACACATAGTACACTTACCATCGTCGATTACTTTTCGGGGATTTGTTGGGAAAATGTATCTGTGGGGCTTGCCAGCTTTCACCAAAATTTGGGGGGGGTGATTTTTTCTTTCTTTCTTTTCTGGGAAAACAGATGGGTTTTTAGACCTCAAAAGGGGACCGTCCTTTTTGGGGGGTGTCCCAAAAAGATGTCCAAATTTAGACAGTTGCTCATGAAATTTTTTCAGAGTCATTTGTAAATAACCAAAAAAATGTCAAAAAATATTACCATTGTGTGTTGGTCTTTTTCATTCATTCATGAAAATACGAATTTTGGAAAGTGACAAAATCGAAATCAGTTTTTTTTGTCTGTTATGTCTGTTGTGCAAAAAACCCCCTGGACTGTATTTGACACCTAGCAGTGCTTTCATTTGGGGGTATGCGTGTTTGAAAAGGTGTTTTAAGTAAGGGAAATTGAGAAAGAAGATCATTATATCATCATCTCATCATCATCTTCAAACATCATCTTTCATCATCATTTATCATTTCATCATCATTTTCATCATATCAGGTTCCCTGCCGCATGGGGTTTGGGGTTTTTGGCTTCCTCTGCCCCTATCTCTCGTTGCCCCCGCATCTCCCCCCCCTCCTCATTTTCCCCCCCTACTCTGCAAGTCCCTCCAGCCTTTTTCCCCCCTGGGTCTACCCGGGGGCTCTCTTTCCCTCCAGCTTTCCCCTTGTGACCAGGTGCTCCAAATCCCCCCTTTCCCCATAAAATGGGGCCCATACATGTTGCCTGTCTTTTCTAATCTTCCCCATAAGTGATCTAATTTTTGTCTGCCCCCATCAAGACTGTTCGGGTTTTTTTTCTTTGCTGTCCATGGAACCCTCAACATTCTTCTTAGAAAACCCCAAACTCGGCTGCCTCAATCTTGTTTTTGGCTTTTTTTTGTTGACTGTCCACGCCCCCCCCATCCGTACAAAAAAGGATTGGTTTATATAAAAAAACCCTTTTCCCGTTTTTAATTGTTTTGGCATTTGTTGGGAAGAATGCTTGTTTCTTCTTGAATGCTGCAAGATACTGAAGGAATTTTTTTGCCCTTCTTTAAAGGGCGAAACGGGCAGAGCATTTCAGTGACATTATTGGGGCCCGTCTGGGGAATGCTGAAGACATCTTAAGAGAACTGGACAAATGTAAAAGTCCCCATAACACGGTGTGTGTGTTGTTTGTGAGGGGATTTGTGGTGTGGTATGTGGGGGTGTGTGTGTGTGTGTGTAAAATGTGTGGGGTTTGTTTTGTGTTTTTGTGTATGTCTGGGGTGTGTGTCTGTTTTTTGGAGTGAGTTTGTGGTGTGGTGTTTTTTTTTTCATGTCTGTGTGTTGTTTTGTTTTGTGTTTTGATTGTGAGTGTTTTTTGTTTTGTGGGGTGTGTTTTTGTGGTTTTGTGAAAGGGGGTTTGGGTATGTGTTTTGTGTGTGTGTGTTTTGGGGTGTGTTTTGGTTGGTCTGTGTGTGATTGTGGGGTTTTGTTTTGTGGGTGTGTGTGTGTGTGTGTGTGTTGTGGGGTAGGTGAGTGTTTTGTATGTGTATTTATTGTGTGTATGTGTGGAAATTTTATGTGGGTATGTGTGTGTATGAATTTTTGGTTGTAAAATTTTAAAAATGTGGGGTTTGGTGTCCCAAGGGTATGGTGTGTAGTTGTTATGGGTGTTAGAGGGTGAAAATTATGTTTGTTGCATTTAAAAAAAATTTAATAGTCCTTTATGGCGCTTTCCCGAAACCTCAAACCCGTTTTTAACACCCAGTAAACCATACAAATAAACCAAAATTAACAGGCTAAAACCCCCAAAAAAAAACTCATCAAAAACACCACAGGAAATCAACAACCACCCCGACACACCCAAAAATCTCTCTCCCTTCCCCCCCACCCCCCCCCGGCCCCACCCCTCCCCCCCATTTTCAAACACAAAAACCCCCCCCAACCCCCCACACACACACAGCCAAAACAAAAACCCCCCAACACACCCCCCCCACACACCACCCAAAACCACCACACCACACAAAACAAACACACAAAACACCCCACACACACACCACCCCCCTACAAAAACACCCCGGGCCATACACCCCTTTTTGGGCAAAATTTTCATCCAGAATGTCAAGCGGATAAAACCCCTAGCCAAAATCGGGAAAAAAACCTTTTAAAAAGAAAGTTTTTAAACTTGTTTTAAAAGTGGTAGAGTTTTTTAGGGGCGGACGGACTGAGGGCAACAAGTTCCATGTCGAACGCAAAAACGCAAAGGCCTACCACCGTGAGTTTCTCTGTTATATTTTGGCCCCGAAACTTCTTGTCATCCACAGAAGAGCGGAGTGACGGAAAAGGTACGAAACAGTCAAGAGTTCGAGAGATATCAGGAGCAGTTCCAAAAATGATGTGATAACAAAGGAGCAAATCTTGTATTTTATTCTTTGTTAAACCCGGGGAGCCGTGCGTTCTGAAACGGGGGTGCAGTGCGTGCCTACGTCCCTTAAAGAGAGTTTAGGCAGAGTTCTGAACTTGTTGCAAATGTTTGAGATGTTTTGAGGGCAACCCGCAAGGAGGAATTGCAAAAATCCCCCTAGACGAATGCATGCAGAAACAAACTCTTGGTTGGTCTAATGTAAGGTAGTGTCTATAAAATTAATGCGTCTAAGTTTGATTTTGCAGCCTGACATTTTTGATGATGTCTGGTGCATGGAGAGATTATGGTCAAAGACAAAACCGAGGTCACAACGCAAACAAAAAAAAACAATGCGGATTACCGGGCAGAAAGGGAAGGCAAGAAGAAAGATTGCAGGCAATGGGGAAAAAACGAAGGGCTTCAGTCTTTTCATCAATTTAAATTAAGTCGATTTTCTACATCCAGGATTTTTCTTCAAAACGCGTTTTTGAAGAGACGAACTAGATGGGGTCGTAGTTAGAAGGGGAATCTATGATTTAGCTGGGTTCGTCCGCATACATTTCAGACGGATGGAATGTGAGTCAAAGGTGGGTCAGAGGGGAAAGTATACAATATGAAAAGCAAGGGCCCAAACAGAGCTTGAGGGACGCCAAAATCCAAAGGGGAGCTCAGAAGATTTGTTTCCCGACAAGTACGGTTTTTCTTTCTTTCTGAAAGATAAGTCCCAAACCCTGTAAAGCGATTTTTTAATTTCCCAAATTGTTTTCCAAACGGGGGAAAACAAAATTTTATGGTCAATATATCGAAAACGCAAAGAACCAAAAGGGGGGAAGAAAAAATTTTGGTTTTGATCCAGGGAGGTCAAAAGACATTGAGAATACAACAAACAGTTTCTGGGGCTGTGCCCGGCCTGTAAGGGGTTGGTGAGGACTAAGGAGGGTTTTGGGATAAAGATAGGAAAAAGCTGGTCTAGAACAGACGTTCAACAGTTTTTGAAAGAAATGGAAATTTGGGAATCGGTCTGTATTTTTCAGGTCATTTTTGTTGAGTTAGATTTTTCAGCAAGGGCTTAACAAATGGCATCCTTAAATTCACGGGGAAACAATTCCAGTGGGTAATAGACTGAAGCATGATGTTTGTAATGGTCGGCAATAGAAGATCCCAGTATGAAAGAGAAGTTAGGTTGGAATGGGATCAAGTTCACAATATATTGGGAGTCCTTAAGAATGGTCATCCCGGACAAGTCTTCAGAAATGCATGTGTGTGTAACATGTATGACGTGCGTATGTGTGTGTATGTGAGTGTATGTATGTGTGGTGTATGGTATGTATGTGTGTGTATGTGTGTGTTATGTGTTGCATTGAGTGTATGTGTGTATGTATGTGGAATGTATGTGAGTGTATGATGTGTGTGTAGTGTGCTTATGTGTGTGTACTGTGTGTGTAATGTATGTTGTGTATGTGTTTGATGTATGTGTGTATGTGTGTGTACGTGTTGTGTTGTAATATATTGTATGTATGTGTGGTAGTGTGTTATGTGATGTGTATTGTGTGTGTGTGTGTATGTTATGTGTATGTATGTTGTTTATGTAAGAAGTTAAGTGTGCGTATGTGTTTGGATGTTTGGTATGTATTGTGTGTATGTGTATGTATGTATGTGTGTGGATGTATGTGTGTGTATGTGTGTGTATGTAATGTGTGTTTGTATTGTGTTGTGTATGAGTATGATTGTATGTGTGTGTATGGTATGTGTATTATGTAGTGTATGTATGTGTGTGGTATGTGTGCGTATGTGTGTGTATTAGTGTGTGTATGTATGGTGTTGTGCATGTGTATGTATGTATGTGTGTGTATTATCGTGTGTGTGTAAATTAACTGCAAAGTTCTCTCCCGGTTTATACTTGTCTAATCGTTTCTCTTATTCCTCTCTGCTCTCCTGTCTCTTATGTCTGTCTGTCGTCTGTCTGTTCTGTCTGTTTCTTTCTTCCTCTGTCTCACCTTTTCTCTCCTCTCTCTTCTCTCTCTCTTTCTCCTTACTCCCCTCTTTCTCTCTGTGTCCCTCTCTCACCCTCTCTCTGTCTCTCTCTGTCTCTCTCTTGTCTCTCTCTCTTCTCTCTCTCTCTTTCTTGTCTCTCTCTCTCTTGTCTCCTCTCTCACTCTCCTTAGTCTCATCTTCTCTTTTTTCTTTCTCTCTCTCCTCTTTCTCTCTTGACCACTCTATTTCTGTCTTCCTTTTGCTTCTCTTTGTCTTTCTCTCCCTCCTCTCTTTTTCTCATGTCTCTGTCTCTCTTTCTTTCTCTTTTCTCCTTCTCTCTCTCTTCTTTTTGGTTTTCCCTCTCTCTTTGTTCCAATTTACTCTCTTTTCCTCCCTCCCTTTCACTTCTCTCTCCCTCTATTTTCTTTATTCTTTTTCTTCCTCTCGCTCTGGGCCTTCGTCTCTCTCTCCTTCTCTTTCTTCATCTTTGTTAACACCGCTCTCTCTCACTCTCTTCACTCTCGCTCACTCTCTGCCATCTCTTACTTTCCTCCCTCTTCTTCTCTCTCTCCCTTCTCTCTATAGGTTTTTTTCTTCTCTCTCTTTTCTCTATCTTCTCTCGCTCACTCTCTCTCATTCTCTCTCTCTGTCTCTCTCTCTCTCTTTCTCCTTCCTCTTTTCTCTCTCTCTTTCTCTTCTTTCTCTCACTCACATTTACACTCTCTGGTCTCATCTCCTCTCTTTCTGTCTCTCTTCTCTCCTCTCTCTTCTCTCGTTCTCTCTCTCACTTCTCTCTCTGTCTCATGGGTTTTTTTATTTACTTTCTCTTTCTCTCTGTCTCTTTCTTTCTCTCTCTCTGTCCCATCCCTCTCTCCTCCTCTCTTTCTGTTCTCCTATCTTTCTCTCGGTCTCTCCTCTCACTTTCTCTGTCTCTGTTTTTCTATCTCCTTTCTCTCTGTCCTCTTTCTTTTCTCTCTCTCAGTCCCCCCTCTTCTCTCTCTCTCTCTCTCACTTATTCCCTCCCTCTCTCTCTTTCCTCTTTCTCTCTCTGTATTTCTTGCTGTTTACCTCTCTCTCTCTCTTTGCTTTCTCTCTCTCTCTCTCTCTCTCTCCTTTTCTTTGCCTCTTTATTCACTCTCTCTCTCCTCTCTCTGTCTCTGTCTCTGTCTCTGTCTCGCATCGTCTTTCCCCTCTAAGTCTTTTTTATGTATTATACCAAATTCTCTGTCCTGAGATCTTTTCTTCGCGATAATTGTCCCCTCTGATCAAATGGACATCAATCTAAATGAAGATCGTGATTGATCCTTGTCAAAGAAGCTCCTCCAAAAGTCAATCCACCCCCCCCCCCCCCCCCCCCCACCCCCCCCACCCACACACACGGTGCTGTCAATGCTGTTGATGCCAAAGGGACATAATTCCATTACCCTTCCCTGAACAGTTCAATAAAAGTTTTGTTTACTGCGGATGCAATGGTATTTGGCCTCCGACTCATCGAACGTTGTCCTAAAAAAAGAAAAAAAAAAAAATAAGATAAGTAAGAGCTGTTATATTTTTGCGTCCATGGACATAATCTTACTTGCAAATCATGATTGGTTTTGTTATCTTGCCAAGAACTTCAGACGAATCCTATCCAAAAAACATGGCGTGCATTATTTGTTCATGCGGGTAAAGTGATGTAGATGATGTGTGTGTGTGTGTGTGTGTGTGTGTGTGTGGTGTTTTGTGTGTGTGTGTGTGTGTGTGTGTGTTTGTGTAGTGTGTGTGTTGTGTATGTTGTGTGTGTATGTGTGGTGTGTGTGTGTGTGTGTGTGTATGTGTGTGTATGTGTGTGTGTGTGTGTGTATGTGTGTGTGTTGTGTGTGTGTAGTGTGTGTGGTATGTGGTATGTGTGTGGTGAATGTGTGTATGTGTGTGTATGTTTTTGTGTATGTTATGTGTGTTATGTGTGTGTGTACATGGATGCATTGTATGTGTGTGTGTCTCTCTCTCTCTGTTATGTGTTTGTGTAGTGTGTGTGTGTGTGTTAGTGAGTGTGTGTGTGTGTGTGTGTGTGTGTGTGTGTGTGTGTGTGTGTGTGTGTGCATTAGTTTGTATGTGTGTGTGTATGTGTGCGTGTTAGTGTGTGTGTGTTAGTATGTGTGTGACGTGTATGTGTGTGGATGTGTGTATGTGTGTGTATGTATGTATGCGTGTGTATATGTCTGTGTGTATGGATGTATGTATGTATGTATGTGTGTGTGTCTCTCTCTCTCTCTGTATGTGTTGTGTATGTGTGTGTGTGTTAGTGTTAGTGTTAGTGTAGTGTGGTGTGTGTGCATGAGTTTGTATATGTGCGCGCGCGGCGTGTGTGTGTGTATGTGTATGTGTGTGTGTGTGTGTGTGTGTGTTGTGTGTTGTGTGTGTGTGTGTGGTGTGTGAGGGTGATGAGCACGCACGTGAAAACAAGGCATGTTACAGCACAGACGGAAATTAGCCCACAGAAAATCAAAGGACACTTTTCCTAAGTGTCTTAGGGATAGATGATAGCCATTTGGCAGATCATGCTATTTTATGTTTAATTATGTATGCCTGAAGTTGAAACGTCCATTTTCATGTTGAATGTGTCTGCCTTCACATCCCCCCACTCTTCTTACCTTTCTCTCTATCTCTGTCTTGTCTGTCTGTCTTCTGTCCGTCTGTATGTCTGTCTATTTTTTCTTGTCTATCTGTCTGTCTGTCTGTCTATCTATCTATCTGTCTGTCTGTCTGTCCTTACTTGCTTTCTGTCTCTGTCTGTCTCTCTTTCCTCTCTGTCTATCTCTCTGTGTCTTTGTTGTCTGTCTCTTTCTCTCTCTCTGTGTCTCCGTCTCTGTCTGTCGTCTGTCTCTCTTCTCTCTTCTCTTGTCTCTTCTGTCTCTCTTTGTCTCTCTCTCTCCCCCTCTCTCTCCCACCCCCATCTCCTCGCTCAACCACGAAAGGATTTTTTTTGCCGACCATCAGGTATAGTGTACTGCCAGTGATAGACCTCCTGAACAAAGGACAACATATCTCTGTTCTGCCAGTGTTAACGTCCTGAACAATGAAACATCTTATCCTCTCTGCCAGTGTAGACTTTCATGAACAATCCGAACATCTTCTCTCTGTCCTGCCAGTGATTAGACGTTACTGAACAATGAAAACAGTCTTACTTCTCTCTGCCAGTGATAGACGTCTTCCTGAACATGGAAACTTTATCTCTGTCTCTGCCGTGATAGACATTCCTGAATCAATGAAACATCTTATCTCTTCCCTCGTCGCATCTCATCTGTTCTCATTTCATAAAGGGAATCTGTCCCATAAAAACCTTCACACTGTTGTGAAAAAAGGGCTGCTCAATGGCATTTAGTAATGGGATGGTGGTGAGATGGGGGTGAGATAAGAGATGAGAAAAAAGACACGACGACGACGACACGAGATGATATATTTGATGATGACGAGATAAAAGACGACGATGATGCGATGATATGATGATGAGATAATGTGACGACGACGACGACGACGACACGACGCACGACGCCGCCGCGATGACGAGACGATGACGATGACGATACGAGACGAGACGATGACATACGATGACGAGACGATGCGAACGATGAGGGATGATGAGATGAGAAAAAAGGGAAGAAGAAGAAGAAGAAAAAAAAGAAAGAAGAAAAAAAAAGAAGAAGAAGAAAAAGAAGAAAAAGAAGAAAAAAGAAGAAAAAGAAAAAAAGAAGAAGAAAAAAAAGAAGAAGAAGAAAAAGAAGAAGAAAAGAAAAGGAGATATGATGATGATGATGATGAAGATAAAATATGATGATGAGTAATGAAAAATGTAATGATGATGAAATGATGAGTAATGATGATTAATGATGATAAATGATGATGATGATGATGTGATATAGATGATGATAAGAAGAAGAACAAGAAGAAGAAAAATAGATGATGATATGATAAATGATGAGATGAGTTAATGTAAGATGAGATAAAGATAAAAGGAAGATAAGTAAAGAAAAAAGTATGTGAAGATGATGAGAGATATATGATGATGATAAAGAGATAAATTTGATAAATGTGATGAGATGATGACGTTTAAATGATAAAGATGATGATGTAAATAAATGATATGATGATGATATGACGAACGACGAGACGACGACCACGACACACGAGACGATGACGCGCGAGACGAGATGATGATAACAAAACCCGACGACGACGCCCGAGGAGGGGTTAAGGAGATAAAAGAAGATGAAAAATGATGATACGACGCGCCGACAAACCACTACGACACGACACGACACGACGGCGATGGAGATTATGATGATGATGAGAGATGAGAGATAGATGTTGATAAGAAGATGATATAAAGATATAAGATGATGATATGATGATATAGATGAAAGAAAGAAGATGAAATGAAATGAAGATGAAAAGAGATGTGTTATGATGAGATATGGGGATATGATGATAGATATGAGAAAAATGGGTGATGATGAATGATAAAATGAAGATGAAGAAAGAAGATATATATATGATGTTGATGATGATATGATGATGAGAATGAAATGATGTGATGATGATGAATTATGATAATAAGTGGAGAGTGAGTGGCTTGTGATAGATGCATTGATGAAAAAGCCAACAAATAAAATCCCAAAAAGAAACCAAAAACCCAAAAACAAAAAAAATAATAAAACCCCCCGTCATCGTCATCCTCCACCAGGGCGGGCGACATCCTCCACCGAATCATCCCTTGTCGCTTCATGAAACCCATTTCCCACTCTCTCTGTGTCCTTCACC
>JAPXFY010006449.1:0-12676 GCA_030674185.1 Monoplex corrugatus | reverse complement strand
AAATATAACCAAAACAAACCACAACACACCCCCAAAGAAGCCCCCAACAAACAAAAACACACCACACACACAAAACACACACACAGCAGACATGCAAATACAATGACACATTAAACACAAGACATTTAAAATTTGAAAATTTTCATTGGGGGGGGAAGGGGGCAGATTTTACCATTTTGGGAAACCGGTGATTTTTGGGGGGAGCGTTTTGAAGGGGGCAGGGGGGGTAGTTTTAAAGAGCGAGGAAACTGATTCCAATGGTTGAGTTTTGAAAAGAAAAGAACGTCCCCCAAAATTTTTTGGGGGGACTGGGGATACTTAGAATGGTATCAGATGAACCGCAAACTCGGGGGGGGCGTGAAAGAGATGAAAAAATTTGGGGGGAATACTCAACAGGAAACTAAAAAAATTTTAAAAAAAAGGGGCCCCCCCCTTTTTGTGGATTTCTTTGTGAACAGGGACCATGGAAGAACAGGCAAGGGCGTAACAGGGTTTAAAATTTTTTAAGAGGGGAAAGGGATGAAGGGGCAGCTGATTTTGAACTTTCTGAATTTTTTTAAGGGAGATGAGGGGGGAACCGAAAAAAGGGGCATTACAGAAATCAACGGGATAGAAAAAAAGCACGACAAGACCTTTTCGTGTCTTCTAGGGGGGGGGCGGTTTAGAAGCAATTGGGGGATTTTCAAGAAAAAAAGCCCAAACAGACGTTCTCAAAATCCGGGGGAAAGGGGACGGGTTTGATCAAGGTTCCCGGTTTAAAGGGAAAAAGGGGAGAGAGGGATGGGGGTTTTCAAAAGTTTTCCCCGAGGTTGGAAGAGAGGGGGTGATTTTGGAGTTTTGGGTGGGGTGATCAAGATAAATTTCCCGGATTTTCCCCTTTTAATAGGGAAGACAGAACAAAAAAAGGGGTTTTTTAAAAAAGGGCAATTTTAAACTTAAAAGGGGGAAAAAAAAGGGGGGAAGGGGGGGAGTTTTTTTTAATTTTTAAACCAAGGATTGAATTTTTGAGAGTCATTTAAGGGTAAATTTTCCCAAAACCCAATTTTTTTTGGGGCAAAAAAATTTCCCTTTAGCATTGAAACACCAAAAAAGCAAAAATGTACCTCAGCTTTCCCCCCAATAAAGGAACCCAAACCCCTTTCTACCCAGAGCTACATACAAAAAACTTGCGGGTTTTGTAGAGAAAGGGCAACAAATTTTGGTTTGTTCAAGATTGACATGTCTTTTTTTTAACCCCCCCAAAACACACACAAATGGGGAAGAAGAAAAAAACCCGGGTTTTTTTCCAACCCATAGGTTTTTTTTAAAAGGGGAAAAAAAAAGGGAAAAAGGGGAAAATTTTTTTCAAATTAAAAAAGGATTGTAACCTTGAGATCATTTGGGTTTTTTATCCCCAAATTTTTTAGAATTTCTAAAAATCCAATCTTTTTTTGCGGTACCGATTCAGCTACCAAAAGAAACGCCACAAAGAAAAATACTGAACGCTCAAAAATTTCCCCCCAAATAAAGGAATGCAAAGCATACCTTTAACCCAGCAAATACCCCTAAACTAACAATGAGGGGTGCAGAAAAATGCCAAAACAATTGGTTTTTTTTCAAGCTGACATAGTCTTTTATTTTTCCCAAACTACCATAACACCCCAAAAAAGGGGAAGCCCAAAAATTTAAAAAGGGGGTTGTTTTCCAAAAGGCAATAGGAACTTTAAAGGGGGAAAAAAAGGGGAAAAAAGGGGGAAAATTTTTTTTAAAAAGTTTAAACCCCAAGGGATTGCAACTTTTGAGAGTCACAAAAGATTATCCCCCATGTTGTAAAATTTTTCTAAAAATCCAATCTTCTTTGCGGTACCAATTCAGCTAGCAAGAAAAAGCCAAAGGAAAAAACCCGACCCGAACATTCCCCAATAAAGGAATCACAAGCCTCCTTTCTACCCCAGCAACTACCCCTACACAAAAACATGAGGTGAGAAAATCCCCCACAAAAAATTTTTTTTATTTTCAAGACGACATATTTTTTTTATTCTTCAATACCAAAAAAAAACCCCTAAAGGGAAGAAAGAAATAAAAGGGTTTTTTTCCCCAAGCTATATTTAAAAATTAAAAAAGAAATAAGAGGGAAGCGGGGAGAATCTTTTAAAATTAAACCCAAAAGATTGTAACTCTGAGACACGTAGGATTATCTCCCATTTTGGGGTGAATTTCTAAAAATCCAATCTTTTTTTGCGGCCCCCCTTTTTCACTATTTTTAAAACCCCACAAAGCACACAAGTAGCTCAAAATTTTTCCCCCCCAAAAAAGGGAATGCCCCCCCCCTCCCTTTTTCTACCCAACAACAACACCTAAAACACAACTATCTGGGAAAAGAAAATGAAACAAAACCCATATTGGTTCATGTTCAAATTGACATAGCCCTTTTATTTTTTAAACCCTCAAAAAACCCCCAAAATAGGGCAAACAGAACAAAAAAAGGGGGTTGATTCCAAGGCAATAAAAGGAAACAAAAAGGGGAAATAAGATGGAAGCGGGGAAAAATTTTCTTTTAAGATAAGGGGGATTGTAACTCTTAAACCCCCGGGGGGGAGTTATCTCCCATTTTGGTAAATTTTTCCCCAAAATCCAATTTTTCCTTTCCTCCCCGATTAGCTAGCATAGAAACACCACAAAGCAAAAAACCCGTACGCTTAGAAAATTAAAAAGGGAAATGAAAGCCTACCTTTCTATCCAGCAACACCCCTAACAAAAATATGAGGGGTAAGAAATGCACAAAAAAATTTTTGGTGCATGTTAAAGATTGACATGGTTTTTATTCTTCAACCCCCCTCCCAAAACAAAAGGGGGGAAAATAAAAAATTTTTATGGGGGGTTTTGCTTCCAAAGGAAATTTGGGTACTTTAAAAAGAAATAAGAGGAAAAGGGGAAAAATTTTTTTCAAATTAACCAAGGATTGTAACTTTGAGAGCACTAGGAGTTTTTCTCCCAGAAAAATTTTTCCCAAAAACCCAATTTTTTTTTTGGGGGGCGGTACCGATTAGTACAAGAAACAGCCACAAAGCACACAATTGTACCTCCAGAACATTCCCCAATGGGGGAAATGCACAAGCCTCCTTTTTCTCCCCCAGCAACTCCCCCCTACACACAACTAGATGGTGCAGAAAATGACACGATTTGGTGTCATGTTCAAAAATTGGGGCATCTTTTATTCTTAAAACTCACCATACACCCCACAAATAGGGGAACAGAACATATACGGGTTAAATTCCAATGAAAATGGGGGTAACATTAAAGGAAAAAAGAGGGAAGCTAGGAGAATCTTTTAAGATTAACCGGGATTGAAACTCTTGAGAGTCACGTAAAGTTATCTCCCTTTTTTGAAAAATTTTCTAAAAATCCAATTTTTTTTAAACCGAGCGATTCACTAGCATAAAACAGCCAAAAAGGGCACAATCGTCGCTCAAAAACTTTCCCCAATAAAGGAATCACAAGCCTCCCTTTTCTCCCCAAAAAAACCCACCGCCAAAACATAAATTGGTGCAGAGAAAGCACACAACATATTGGTGTTATTTCAATTTTTTCATGTCTTTTATTCTTCAACCACCATACACACATAATAGGAAACAGAACTTAAAAAAGGGGTTTTTTTTCCAAGGCATATAGGTAACAAAAAAAAAAAAAAAGGGGGAAAGGGGGGTTTTTTTTTAAGTTTAAACCCAAAGGGGATTGAAAACCTTGAGAGTAGGGGGGGAGTTACCCCCTTTGTTGAAAAAATTTCTAAAAAATCCAACTTTTTTTGCGAAAACCCGATTCAGCTAGATTGAAACCCCCACAAATCACAAAACGGGTACGCTAAAACTTTCCCCCAATAAAGGAATCAGAACCCTACCTTTCTACCCAAAAACTCACCTACACACATCAGGGGGGGTGCGAGAAATGCCACAACATATTGGTGCATGTTCAAGACTGACATATTTTTTTATTTTTGAACTCCCCAACACACACAAAATTTTAGGGGAAGACAGAAAAAAAAGGGGGGTTTTCCCCCCAAGGCATGGGGGAAAACAAAAAAAAATAAGGGGGAAGCGGGGAGGTTTTTTTTAAAGATTACCCCAAGGGGATTGCAACTTTGAGAGTCACGTGGATTTTTTTCCCCTTCCGTTTTTTTTCTCAAAACCAAATTTTTTTTTGGGGAAAACCGTTCAGCTACCCTAGAAACGCCAAAAAGGGCAAAACAACTGTACGCTCGGGAAAAACTCCCCAATAAAGGAATACCGAAGCCAAATTTTTTATCACCGCAACAAACACCTACACACAACATGAGGGATTGGGAAAATTCGAAACAAGACTTGTCGCATTTTCAAGATTGACTTTTTCAAAAAGTAAAAACAAAAACCCCTCAAACATTCCCAATAAAGAAACCCCCCAAAAACCCCTTTTTTCCCCCCTCGCAACAACCTACACACAACATGGGGGAGAAAAGCAAAAAAAAAATTTTGGGTCTCGTGTTCAATTTTTAATTAGCCCTTTTATTTTTCAACGACCAAACACCACTTTTAGAAAAGACAGAAAATAAAAAAGGGTTTTTTCCAAACATATGGAAAACAAAAAAGGAAAAAAAAGGGAAGAAGGGAGAATTTTTTCAAGTTTAAACCAAAAATTGTAACTCTTGAGAGTAAATAGGGTTATCTCCCATTTTTGAATTTTTTAAAAAACCCAAAATTTTTTGGGCCCCACCGTTTTAGTAGCATAAAACCCCCCAAAAGCCAAACGACGCTAAATAACATTCCCCAAAAAAGGAATCAGAACCCTTTCCTTTTTTTTAAAAATACCCCAAAAACCAACTAGATGGTGCAGAGAAATGCCACAACATTTGGGGTGTCTGTTCAAGATTACATAGCCCTTTTATTCTTGAACTCACCAACACACACTTTAATACGGGAAACAGAACATATACGGGGTTGTTCCAAGGCAATGGGGGAAATTTTTAAAAGGGGAAATAAAGGAAGCAAAGGAAATCTTTTTAAATTTAAAACCCCAAATTTTTGTAACTCTTGAAGTCAGGGGAGTTATCTCCCATTTTTGTAGAATTTTTTTCCCAAAATCCAATCTTTATGGCCCCCTTTTTCAGCTAGCATGGGGAAAAAACCCACAAAAGCCCAATACTTACGCTCAGAACACCCCCAAAAAAAGGAATGCACCCCCCTACCTTTATACCCACAATACCCCAAAAACCAACATGAGGTCCCAGAGAAATGCCCACAACATATTGGTGTTATTTCAAGACTTACATATCTTTTTTTCTTCAATTCCCTCACACAAAATGGGGAAGACAGAACATCCGGGTTTTTTTCCAAGGCTATAGGAACATTAAAGGAAATAAGGGGAAAGGGGGGGGAAATTTTTTAAATTTTTAAACCCCAAAAGATTGTAACTCTTAATACTAGGATTTTTTTTTTTGTAAAAATTTCTCAAAATCCAATTTCTTTTTGGAAAAAACCCCGATCGTAGCATGAAAACCCAAAAAAATCACAAAACTGTCCTACAACACCCCAATAAAGAATGCAGAAGCCTATTTTTCAAACCCAAAAAAAACCCCTACACCCCAACTATGTTTGGTGCAGAAAAAAAGACACAGTATTGGTCTTTTTCAAAAATTGACAGCTTTTATTCTTAAACCCACCAAAACACAACAAAATAAGGGAGAAAAAAACTTACGGGGTTAATTCCAATAAAAAAATGGAAATTTTTAAAAAGGAAAAAGAGGAAGGGGGAAAATTTTTAAAAGGGTTTAAAACCAAGGATTGTAATCTTGAGATCACGTAGGGTTACCCCCAAAAGTTGTAGAATTCTCAAAACCAAAATTTTTTTTGCCGCACCGATTCAGCAGCATAAAAACAGTCACAGATCACAATACTGTACGCCAGAACATTCCCCAAAAAAGGGAAAATGAAAAACCTTTACCTTTCCCCCCGGGCCCCAACACCAAACCCCAAACCCATGATGGGCGAATATCAACAAAACATATTGGTGTTTTTTTCAAGACGACATGTCTTTTTTTTTTTCAACTAAACCAAAACACAAATAATAGGGAAGAAAAACATATGGGGGTTTTGCTTCCAAGGTTATGTAACATTAAAAAAAAAAAGGGGGAAGCAGGGGGGAAATCTTTTAAGATTAACCAAGGATTGAAAACTTTTAAAGGACCATTTAGGAGTTATCCCCATTTTTTAGAATTTCTCAAATCCAACTTTTTGGGGCCGCAAAGATTCAGCTGCATAAAAGCCACAAAGAAAAACAAGTCCTAAAAACTTTCCCCAAAAAAAAGGGGAATCCAAAAGCCTCCCTTTTCCACCCACAACTAAAACCTACACAAAAACTAGGGGGGGGCGAGAAATGCACAAAAATTTTTGGTTTGTTATGTTCAAGACTGCATGTTTTTTAAATTCCCCTTCAACCCCCAACCATTAAAAAAAAAAAAAAAACTAAAAAAAAAAAAAAATTAAAAAAAAAAGGAAAAAAAAAAAAAAAAAGAAAAAAAAAAAACCAATTAACAAAAAAGGGGTTTTTTTCCCAAGGCAATAGGTAACATTAAAAAAAAAAAAGGAGGAAGGGGGGGGGATCTTTTAAACCCCCCAAAAGGTTTTGGAACTCTTGGGCCCACGTTTTTTATGCCCCATGTCGAAATTTTCCCCTAAAACCCCCCTTTTTTTTTAAATGCACTTTTCCCCCCTACAAAAAAAGCACCAAAACCCAAAACTGTAATTCAGAATTTTCCCCCAAAAAAAGGGGAAATCCAAAACCCCCTTTTAAAAACACCCAACACACCAAACACAACAAAGGGGGTTTTGGGAAAAATTTTCGCACAAGAAATTTCGTCGAAATGTTCAAGATTGCCCATATTCAAAATACAAAACTCTAACCTCAAACATTCCTCAAAAAAACCCCCCAAAAAGACCATTTTACCTCGAAATACACCTACAACAATATGAGGGAGGAAAAACCCCAATAAACTATTGGTCTCTAAAACAAATTGCCCAACATTTTTTTTTTTCAACTGCCCAAAACACCCAAATAAGACAAGACAGAAATTATAGGTTTTTCCAAAGCAAAAAGAAACAGTAAATGAAATAAGAGGAAAAAGGGAAAAATTTTAAAAATTTTTAAAACCCAAGGATTGTAATCTTGGACCCCGTAAGTTATCCCCATGTTGTAGAATTTCTCAAAACCCAATCTTCTTTGCGGTACCGATTCAGTTTCCCAATAAAACCCACAAAGAACAAAACTGTACGTCAGAAAAATTTCCCAATAAAGGAATAAAAAAGCCTACCTTTATACACCGAAATACACCTACCACAACAAAGGGGGATTAAAAAATTTTCGCACAAGTTTTTTGGAAATTTTAAAAGATTGACTTTTCAAAAGAAAAAAAACTTAACCTCAGAACATTCCCAAAAAAGGGAATCCCCAAGACCATTTTTAAAACCTCGAACTACCCTACACACAATATGAGGGAGAGAAATCCAAAAAAAAATTTTGGGTTTTCTGTTTAAATTTTTTGCATAGCCCCCTTTTATTTTCAACTCACCATACACAACAAAATTTTGGGGAAAACAAAAAACAGGTTTTTTTTCCAAAAGGCATATAGGAAATTTTTAAAGGGGAAAAAAAGGGGAAAAAGGGAAAAATTTTAAAAAGATTAACCAAGGATTTTTTTAACTTTTGGGAGAGTACGTAGAGTTACTCCCTTTTTGAAATTTTCAAAATAAATTTTCTTTGCGGTTTTGTTTTCAGCAAAGATAAAAAGCCACAAAGCAAAAAATTTTAAAAACCCCCTAAAAACATTTCCCAAAAAAGGGGAATGCCCAAGCTACCTTTTTACCCACAAAAACACCTCAAAAAAAGATGGGCAGGATAGCACAAAACTTTTTGGTTTATTTCAAGACAAACATAGTCTTTTTTCTTAAATCACCATAAAACACACAAAAGGGGGAAGAAAATTTTTAAGAGAGTTGCTTCCAAGGCATATAGGAAATTTAAAAAAAATAAGGGGAAAGGGGGAGGATCTTTTAAGTTAAAACCCAAAGGGAAATTAAACTCTTGAGAGTCAGGGGGTTTATCCCCAGTTGTAGAATTTCTCAAAATCCAATTTCTTTGCGCACTTTTCCTAGCATAGAAACGGGCCAAAAAGTGTACCTAAACCATTCCCCCCAAAAAAAAATTGCAAAACCCCCCCCTTTTTTCCTCCCCCGCAACTCCCCCTAAAACCCCCAACTAGGGGGGGTGAAAAAACCCTCCCACACAAAAATTTTTGGTTTTTATTTTCCCAAGCCCTAAACATCCCCCCTTTTTTTCCCCTTCAACTCCCCAAACCCAAAACTCAATTACGGAAGAAGAAAAAACCCGGGGGGTTGGTTCCCAAAGGGCATATAGGAAACATTAAAAAATAAGGGGGAAGGGGGGAGGATCTTTTAAGTTTACCCAAGGTTTAAAAAATCTTGGGTTTTGGGGGGAGTTAGTCCCAGCGTAGATTTCCCCCAAAACCCAAAAACATAGTTTGTCACTCATTCCCCTACATAAAACACCAAAACGCAAAAAACTGTAATTTAAAGAATTTTCCCCACAAAAAAGGAATACCGAAGCCTACCTTTATACCCGCAACTAACCTAAAACACAATTTTGGGGAAATTAGAAAAATTTTTCCACAAGACATTGTCCATGTTCAAGTTAAATTTTTCCATAAATAAAAAAATTTCTAACCTCAAACATTCCCAATAAAAAACCCCCAAAGACCATTTTACCTCGCAACTACACCTACAAAACAACTAGGGGGAAGAGAAACCCAATAAACATATTGGCCCGTGATCAAGATTGACTAATTTTTATTTTTCAACTGCCCAAACACACACAAATGACAAACAAAAAATTTTTTAGGTTTTTTTCCGAAGAAAGGGGGGAAAAACGTAAATAAAAAAGGGGGAAAGAAGGGGGAATTTTTCAAAGATTAACCAAGGATTGTAACTCTTGAAGTCAGTGGGGTTATTCCATGTTGTAGAATTTCTCAAAATAATCTTCTTTGCTTTACCGATTCAGCTCCCATAAAAAACAGCCACAAAGAAAAAATTTAAACCTCAGAACTTTTTCCCAAAAAAAAAAATACCGAACCTACCTTTTTGGGTTTCCCACACAACTAGGGGGTTTAAGAAATTCGCAAAACATTGTCCGCATGTTCAAGATTGACATATTCATAAAGTAAAAAAACCAAACCTCAGAAATTCCTCAATAAAGTAAGGGCCCAAGAACTTTTACCTCCAAAAAAACCCTACACAAACTATGAGGGAGGAAAAAATCCAATAACATTTGGTGTCATGAAAAAATTTTGACATAGTCTTTTATTCTTCAACCACCATACAACACATAAGGGAAGAAGAACATTCTTTTGTTTAAAGGGCATATAGTAACATTAACGGAAATAAAGGGAAAAAGGGAGAATTTTTAAAATTTAAACCCAAAGGATTTAATTTTGAATCACGTAGGATTTTTTCTCCCATGTTGAAAAATTTTTCTCAAAATCCAATCTTCTTTCGGTAACCGTTTCACTACATAAAACAGCACAAAGCCACAACTGTACGCTAAAAAATTTTCCCCCCAAAAAAGGGAATGCCCAACCCCTCCCTTTTCCCCTACCCCGGGCAATAAAACCTTTACACACAACATGATGGGGCAGAGATATCACACAAAAATTTTGGTTTTTTGTTCAAGATGTGTTTTTTTCTTAACTCACCATACACATAAAAAGGGGGGAAGAAAAAACCAAAAACGGGGTTTTGTTTCCCAAAGGGCATTTGGGTACATTAAAGGAAAAAAAGGAGGGAAAGGAAATTTTTTTTTAAGATTAAACCCAAAGGTTGCAACTTTTGAAGTCAGTGGGGTTTTTCCCCCATTTTTGTAAATTTCCCCAAAATCCAATCTTTTTTGGGGGAAAACTGATTCAGCTAGCAAAAAAAACACCACAAAGACACAAGGGGCGCTAAAATTTTTCCCCCAAAAAAGGGGAATGCCAACCCTTTTTTTTTTCTACCCACAACTACACCTACACACAAAAGTTGGTGAAAGAGAAATGCACAAAAAAATTTTTGGTTTTTATGAAAAAGACGGGACATAGTCTTTTTTTTCCCTTGAACTCAACATACCCCACCTAATGGGAAAAAGACAAAAAATATGTTTTTCTTCCAAGGCATATGGGTTTTTAAAAATTTAAAGGGAAAGTAAGGATTTTTTAAGAAAAACCAAAAGGTTGCAACTTTTGAGATCAGTAGGGTTTATCCCCCTTTTTGGTAAAATTTTTCCAAAATCCAATCTTCTTTGCGGAAAGATTCAGCAGCATAGAAACGGGCCACAAAGAAACACAACTTTTCCTAAAATTTTTCCCCCCAATAAAGGAAGGGCCCCCCCCCACCTTTCTCCCCAAAAACCCCAAACCCCTAACACAACTATGATGGGCAGAGAATTTACACAACTTTTTTGGTTTATGTTAAAGGGACTTCCCATAGTTTTTAAATTTTTTTCAACTCACCATAACAATTTAGAAAAAAAAAAAACCGGGGGGTTTTTTTCCCCAAAGGAATATAGGTAACTTTAAAAAAAAAAGGGAAAAGCGGGGAAAAATTTTTTTTAAGTTTAAACCCAAAGGGGATTGAAAACTTTAGAGTAAAAAAAAGGATTATCCCCCATTTTGTAGAATTTCTAAAAACCCCCAAAATCTCTTTGCCGCACTGTTCGTAGCATAAAACCCCCACAAAGCCACAATGTACCCCCCGAAATTCCCCAAAAAAGGGAAAATCACAACCCCCCCCTTTTTCTACCCAGAACTACCCCTACACAAAACCCTTTGTGGTCAGAGATTGACCAAAAATTGGGGTTTTTTATTTCAAGACTGACATAGTCTTTTTTTTCTTCAACTCACCATACACACACATAAAAGGGAAGACAGAACATATAGGGGGTTTTGCTTGGATGGGGGTAACTTTAAAAGGGAAAAAAAAGGGGGAAGGGGGGGGATTTTTTAAAATTTAAAACCAAATTGTAACTTTTGAGATCCGTAGGAGTTTCTGCCATTTTTTAAAATTTTCCCAAAACCCCCAAAATCTTTTTTTGCAAAAACCCGATTCAGCTAGCATAGAAACACCCCAAAGCACAAAACTGCCTTTTTTCCCAGAACATTCCCCAAAAAAAGGAAATGCCCAAGTCTACCTTTTCCCCACAACTACCCCTCCCCCCAAAAACTATGATGGTGAAAAAATTTCACAAAACCCTATGGGGTTGTTCAAGACTGACATAGCTTTTATTCTTAACCACCATCACACACAAAAGGGGGACAGAAAATTTGGGGGTTGTTTTCCAAAGGGCAATATGGTAACATTAAAGGAAAAAAGGGGGAACGGGAAAAATTTTTTAAGATTAACCAAGGATTTTATCTTTTGGGGGCCACGAAAGGAGTTATCTCCCATTTTTTTGTAAAATTTTTTCCAAAATCCAATCTTCTTCCGCCCCTTTTTCAGCAGCAAGAAACAGCCAAAAGACACAATGAAACGCTCAGATTTTCCAAAAAAAAGGGGAATGCACCCCCCTACCTTTTACAAAAAAAACTACACCTACACACAACTATTGGTGCAGAGAAATACACAAAAGCTTTTTGGTGTCATGTTAAAGATTGACAGTTTTTATTCTGAAACTCACCATACACCACATAATCCCGGAGACAAAAATATACAGGGTTTTGATTCCAAGGCAATTATAACTTTAAAAGGGGAAAAAAAGGGGGGAACGAGGGAATTTTTAAGTTTTAACCAAGGTTTAAAAAACTCTTGAAGTCAAAAAAGGTTTTTACCCCCCATCTGAAAGAATTTCTAAAAAACCCAAAATTTTCTTGCCGAAACCGATTCGAAACCAATAGAAACACCCAAAAAAGCAAAATTTCTGACCTCAAAAAACTTTCCCCAAAAAAAGGGGATGCACAAGCCCCCTTTTTCTACCCACAACTACCCTAAACAAAACCCTTTGATGGTGCAGAGATATGAAAACACCCTTTTGGGGTTTTTATTTTCAAGACTGACAATTTTTTTTATTTTTAAAACCACCATACACCACTAATGGGGAAGACAAACATATACGGGGTTTTTTTCCCAAAGGGCATATGGTAACATTAAAGGAAAAAAAGGGGAAAGGGGGGGAGGATTTTTAAAGATTAACCAAGATTGTAACTCTTGAGATCACGGGGATTATCCCCTTTTTTAAATTTTTCCCCAAAAAATCCAATCTTTTTTGGGGGAAACCGTTTCAGCTAGCATAGAAACACCCACAAAGCACAAAAATTTCCCTTTTCAAACTTTCCCCCAAAAAAAGGGAAACCCCCCAAAAGCCCCTTTTCCCCCCCCAGCAACACCCCTACAACAACATGATGGGGGGGGGAAAAATTCCACAACTTTTGTGGTATGTTCAAACGGGGAAATATCTTTTATTCTTGACCCCCCAAATAAAAAACCCCAAAAAAATACGGAGACAGAACATATGGGGGGTTTTTGTTTCCCAAAGGGGCAATGGGGGTAACATTAAAAAAATAAGAGGGAAGGGGAGAATTTTTAAGAAAACCCAAGGATTGAACTTTTGAGAGTCACGTAGGAGTTAT
>JAPXFY010006448.1:0-12684 GCA_030674185.1 Monoplex corrugatus | reverse complement strand
TGGGGTTTTTAAATGAGGTGTGGGTGGATTGTGGAAATAAAGTTGGGTGGTTTATGTGGTAATGAGGTGGGGGGTGGATATGTGGAAATAAAGTGGGGTGGTTAGCGGTAATGAAGTGGGTGGATTAGGGGGGCTTTAATAAAGTGGGGGTGGTTATGCGGTAATGAGGTGTGGGGGGGATTACGGGGTTTAATGAGGTGGGGGGGGAATGTGGTAATGGGTTGGGTGGATATGTGGCAATGGGGTGTGGGTGGATTGTGGTATGGGGGTGGGGGGGGATTGTGGTTGGGTGTGGGGGATATGTGGTAATGAGGTGTGGGGCATTATGTGGTAATGAAGGGGGTGGATATGGGGTAATGAGGTGTGGGGGGATTACGCGGTTGGGGTTTGGGGTGGATTATTTTTGGTAATGGGTGTGGGTGGGTAGTGGTAATGGGTGTGGGTGGATTGTGGAAATGAGGTGTGGGTGGATTTTTTTTGGAAATGAGGGTGGGTGGATATGGGGTAATAAAGTGTGGATGGATTATTGTGGTAATGAAGTGGGGGGTGGATATAGGAATGAGGTGTGGGGTGGATTATGCGGTAATGAAGTGTGGGTGGTTTTTGTGGTTGAGGGGGGTGGATATGTGGTAATGAAGGGTGGGTGGATTATGCGGTAATGAGTTGGGTGGATTTTTGCGGAAATGAAGTGTGGGTGGATTATGGGGTTTAATGGGGTTTTGGGTGTGGATTGTGGAAATGAGGGGGTTTGTGGATATGTGGTAAAGATGTGTGTGGAATGTGGAATGGGTGTGTGTGGATATGGGGTAATGAAGTGTGGATGGATTTGTGGAAATGAAGTGTGGGTGGATTGTGGTAATGAGGTGTGGGTGGATATGTGGAAATGAGGTGTGGGGGAAATTATGGGAATGAGGTGGGGTGGAATGTGGTAATGGTGTGTGTGGATATGTGGTAAATGGGTGTGTGTGGATTTGGGGTAATAAGTGTGGATGGATTATGTGGTTTAATAAAGTGGGGGGGGATAGGGGGTAATGGGTGTGGGCGGATTACGCGGAAATGGGTGTGTGTGGATATGTTGGTAATGGGGGGTGTGTGTGGATATGTGGTAATGGGGGTGTGTTGGATATGTGGTAATGGATGTGTGTGGTATGTGGTAATGAGGTGTTTTTGTGGTATTGGTTGAGGTTTGTGTGGGTATGTGGTAATGAAGTGGGATGGATTATGGGTAATGAAGTGGGGGGTGGATATATGGTAATGAGGTGTGGGTGGATTATGGGGGTAATGAAGTGTGGGTGGATTTTTGGTATGAGGTGTGGGGGGGATTGTGGTAATAAAGGGGGTGGGGGATTATGCGGAAATGAAGTGTGGGGGGAAAAATATGCGGTAATGAAGTGTGGGTGGATTATCGGTAATGAGGTGTTGTGGAATGTGGTAAGAGGGTGTGTGTGGTTTTTGGGTAATGAGGTGGTGTGGATATTGGTAATGAGGGTGGGTGGAATGTGGAAATGAGAGGGGGGGTGTGTGGATTGTGGTTTAATTGAAGTGGTGTGGATTGTGGTAATGGGGTGTGGGTGGAGATGCGGTATGAGGTGTGGGTGGAAAATGGGTAATGGGGTGTGGTGGATATGTGGTATGAGGTGGGGTGGTTGTGGTAATGAGGTGTGGGTGGATTTGGAAATGAGGTGTGGGTGGATATGTGGAAATGGGTGTGGGGGGTTGTGGTAATGAGGGGGGTGGATATGGGGTTTAATAAAGTGTGGGTGGATTTGTGGAAATGAAGTGCCGCGCGGTTGTGTCTATGTGTGTGTATTCGTGTGTGTGCGTTGGGCTCTATGGTGTGTGTGCGCGTATGTTTTTTGTGCTATGTGGGTTATGTGTATTATGCGTATTGTGTGTGGTGTTGTGTGGTTGTGTTTTGTGTGTGTTGTGTGTGTGTGTGTGTGTGTGTGTGTGTGTGTGTGGGGTGGGTTTAGTTAAAGAAGGGGACTTGCGCCAAAATTCCGCCTTTTCTGACCCCCGGGGACTGACCCAAAATTATGTATATCTAAATCAGCATGGGATAATAATTTGTGGCGGAAAAAGGGCGATTCTGATGGGCTTGTCGTTTTTACTTCCCCTTCCTGTTTTTGTTTTCCAAAAGTGCTTGCTAAACAAGGCGAGAGAACGTTTTTATGGTCTTGTCCTTGACGGAGCGCCATAACTGGTGTGATCTCCGGAGGTAATTAGAGTAATTTATCGTTCTTTTTTTGGTCACACCCATGTTTGGTAAAATCATGATTCGCGTTTTTGATTTTGATGAAACATTTAAAATGGTGTAACTCCCGGGTAATTTAGAATTTAATTTGTCTTTTTTTTTTGGGTCCGCCGGGGGTTTAAAATATGGTTGCGGTTTGTTTTTATAAAAAATTTTTTCTGGGGGGCCGACAAAATCCGGGGACTGTATCCTTTTCCTTCCCTCGCTTTCCCCTTCCCAAACCCCCTTACCAAAATTTACAAAACACAAAACCACATTAACTTTAAACCCCAAAAAACAAGTAAAAATAGCGAAATTTCCAAAAAATTTAAAACATACACATAAATACCACACAAAAAACAAAATAAAAAAAAACTTTGACTACCAAAATTTTACACAAAACAAATACCCTAACATAAAATACCCCAAAAATTTTCCCATATACATAAAACAAGTACCACAAAATTTTTACATTTAAATTTTAACCCCAAAACAATTTGCAAAACATTATCAAAAATTACCACCCCCCACAAAAGATAAAAACAAAACCACTTTAAACACAAATACCCATAAAAAAAAACCCCCCACGTCCCCAAAAATTTCCCACATACAATGCACAAAAAATACACAAAAAAATTACCTATAAAATTTTCCACGTACACCCCAAAAAATTTCCACATAACAAAAAACCCACACAACACAAAAAACCACACCCAGTTTACACAAAATTTCCACAAAATTTTTATACAGATAAAACAAAATACACCCCAAAAACCCAATAAAACATGCACCACAAATCCCAAAAACACATACACCAAATACCCACAATTTCCCAAAATTACAAAAAAACCCCCAACTATACCCAAATTTGCCCCCCCAACAAAAATAACACAAGATATTTTTTACATTTTACACACACAAAAATCCCACATACACACAAATACCAAATTTACACATAAAAACCCCACAAATAAATACACAAAAAAAAAATTACCACATACACACAAACACAAAGACCCAAAAATTTAAAAACCCCAAAACACAAAAAAAATATACATACACACAAAAAACACACAAAAAAATACACCATACACAAAAAAACACACAAGTCCCCTACACAAAAAATTTATAAAACAAATTTACCCACTTTACCATACCACACAAACAAAGCCTTCAGAGAAATAAAATGGTCAAAAAAATATTTCTGGGGTTTTTTCTTTTAAATTTTTTTTTAAAATCAAGCCAAGCAAAGCAACACCAAACAAAAACAAAAAAAATAAAACCCCCAAAACCCTACCCTCCCCCCCCCCCCCCCCTACCCAAACCGACCCAAATTTTAAACCGAAAAAAACCCCAAAAAAAACCCCAACCCCCAAAACCCCAAACCCCCAAAAAACCCCCGGGTTTTCCTTGTCCTCGCATACCCATGCGTGGTAGGATTTTACGCCTCCCCCAAAAAGCCCAGTTTTCTCCGGTGTTTCCCCCCGTGATTTCGCAAGGGCGCACCCTTTTTGAGGAAGTTCATCATACTACCCCTACCCAAAGGAAAGGGAAGGGGGATACTTTTCAAGTACAGACTTGCAAAAAGACACAGAAAGAAATTTTTTTTTTGAGAAAGCAAAAGAAAATTCATGGACCCATTTAATTTGGGGGAAAAACTTTTGTGAAACTTGAAAAAGTTTCCCCCCAAGAGAGTTTTAAAAGGGGTGGGGAAACCCGATGGGGGAGTCCCGGAATGAACCTTTCGACCCAAAACCACTATAAAAAAAACGGGGGAAAAAAAGGAAAAAGCATTGCATGAAGAGGAGAAAATATGAAGAGAGGGGGAAAAAACTATTTCAAAAACCTAAAAAAACCAAATCGGGGAGAAACGGGACAAGAACAAAAGTCCCGGTTCCCCCCACCCAAACCCGGGCCCAAACCAGAACCTACCACCTTTAGAGAGTAAAATTTAAAAAAAAAAGCAGTAAAGCCCTTTTTAAAAAGCAAGGCAGGGGGAGTCGAGGGCCCCCCTAACAACTGAAGCCACCCATTTTGGCGGGGGGAAACCCGGGGGGAATTCAGGGGTCCCCCCCAAATCTTTCAGAAAGTTTGGGGGGAGGAGAGAAAAGAAAGGAGGGGCCCAAAATTTGCAATGGGGGCCCCAAATGGGAAAAAGAAGGGCAGAAAGGAAGACTGAAAGTACCCCCCAGAGGCATACACTACTAGCCATGTGGGGAAAATGTAAAAAAAGATCTTGGAGCAGCGCACTCGGGGAAAAAGCCATTCAGTGAGCCCATTTTGGTTTTCAGAAAGGAAGGGGGGGTGCACCGATAAAAATTTTGAAATCCGACAAACTGTGCGGGAAGGGGGAGGGGGCGATCGAATATGACCGAGATCCCCTTTCTTGTATTCGTTGATAAAGAAAACCCCTTTGATGAGAAAACAGAGGCAAGTTGGAAGGCCCTGAGCAGTCCCGACGTCGGGGGCCCAAGTGTAGACAGCATTGGGCCCAAATCACCCCCAACGGGTGCAGTCCGCCCGCCGGGGGAACACCCCTGGGGGGGTTTTCCCCGTAATTTCCGGGGAAAAAGGCGGGGGTTTGTAATCTCTCCCTTTCTCTGGATCTATAGGGTTTAAAGTTTCGGGGAGGCAAACCCCCACCCCCTTTGAGGCACTAAATGAATCATGTTTGCAGCCCCCCCAGGAAAATTGGGGGAACAATGACAATACAGTAAGGAGCACACCCACCGCTCAATTTAAAGCTGCGGACTACGGGTGAAATCAGCGTCAGCAAGCCCGGGTCATGACTGTCAGTAAGAGACCAAACAAACTGGATTTCAACATCAAGGGGAAACCCTTTGTAAAACAACCCCGTGTTTTTAAAAATACCTGGGGGGATCTTAACGGGGAAAAAAGGAAAATTTTACAAGAAGGGAAACGAGACCAAAATGCCGAAACCAAAAAGCAGTCGCTCCCCAATTAACCCTCCCCCCGAAAACCCCCCGCATTCCCACCAGCACAAAGGGCGAAATCTTTTAAAAAGCCAATTTTTTTTTACCAACCTGACATACCGTGCCGGGCTTTGGCCCCCCAAATAAAGTCCTCGGGGGAAAAACTGGTCCCTGTTTAAAAAAAAATGCCTGGGGGAAAGCAAATAAAAAAAGACAAGGGGGGGAAAAAGATCAGAAATTTGGGGGGATCGGGGGCAGGGGTTTTTAGCAACAAACCCCCAAAAACAATCGAAAAAAATATGAGGTTTAAGTGGTTCGGGGCACCCCCCAAAGTTTTGCCCTAAACCATCCAGTCTTGGGGGATACAAAACCCCGATTTTCTGGCGGGAAGGCCGGGAAGGGCCCAAGACGACGGGTGGAGCGATCCCCTGGCGACACCCCCCGGCTTTACGGTGTCCCTTCTCCAGGCCCCCCCCCTTGCTTTTGACAGAAAATGTATCTCCCCCCGACGCCTACCGGTTTCAAGCGGAAGGGGAAAAAGTAAAGTTTAAAGGGAGTATTTTTATACCCAGGCTTCTTTTTTTTAAGTTGGTTACAGGATGGCCCCGTATTCACTACACGTGGGGAAAAAATAACCCCTTTGCTCCCGACCCCGTCCACCAAAAATTCCTGCATTTTCAACCCCACTAGCAAAGCAAAAAAAATTAAAACCCCTTTTATCCTTCACCCTATCCCCCGCTTCCCCCCAAGAAGTGGTGGATAGGGGGAAGGAGGTTTAAAAAAGGGGGGTTTTTTTTTGCGGTTTGTAGATGGGGGGGGGAGTAAAGGGTTAAGATTTTGCAGTTGGGAGATTTGGGGGAGGGGTCAAAAAGGGGTTTAAATTAAAAAAACGAAAAGAACAGAAAAAAAGGAAAACCGCTTGAATTTTTAAACCGGGTTAAAAAAAATAACACTGACTGCCCGCATGCTGCGAATTATTCAAAGGGGTTTTTTTTTTAAACTGGGGGGGGGAGGTTACGGGGGTCTAATTTTGCCCTCAGTTGGCCCATTGTCAAAACCCCCCCCCTTTTTAAACCCCCCTTTTCTTTTTTTTTAAAAAAAAAAACGCTAGTTCATGGGGGGATTTGGAAAAAAATTGTTTCGGGACGAACCCGGGGAAAAGGGGGGTACGATATATGATAGGCTTACTTGATAAAAAAACGTTTACCCCGAAACAAAAACACGCGGAAAAAAAAGCAAAGTGAAGCAAGCAAGCGCCCGCAAGCAAGCAAGCAAAAACCCCAACGAAAGAAAAAAAAAACAAGCAAGCAAGCAAACAAGGGAAGCAAACCCAAACAAGCAAGCAAAAAAACAAAAAAAAAAAACAAAAAAACGACAAAAATTTAAAAAAAAAAAAAAATTAAAAAAACAACAACAAAAACAGCAGCAGCAGCCCCGCTGCAACAACAACAACAACAACAGGAACCCCCCAAAAAAAACAAAAAAAAAAAAACACACGAAAAAAAAAATCAGAACCGTATTTTTAAAAAAAGGCAGCGCAAATTTTTGGCCCAAAAAAAACCCCCTTTTCAAGGGGAAACGAAAAAACCCTAAACGAATAAAAAAAAAATTTCGAAAAAATTTGGTGAAAAGATCAAATTTTTCCCCCCTTTCTTCGTCTAGTAGGAGAAAAGGACTAAGAAGAAAATTTATATCATCATTATCCAACCACCACCCCCCACAACAAAAAACAACCCCTACAAACCACAACCCCCAAAAACAACAACAAAAACCCCTACAACCCCAAACCCCAACAAAAACAAAACCCCTACAAAACCCCAACCCCCAACAACAAAAACCCCCCAACCACAAAACCACAAAAAACCACTACAACCACAACCCAAAAACATGCAGTCTACCACAACACACACACACACGACACCACGAAAAAACACGACAACACACACGACACCACCAAACACACCCCCGACAGCACACCCCGAAAAAACAACACGAAAAACCACACGACAACAACACGAAAACCCAAACCACCCCGACAAACAACCACCGAAAAAACAACCCCACGAAAAAAAACCACACACAAACAACCACAAAAAAAAACCCACAAAAAACAACCACACACAAAAACCACACACAAAAACCCCACACAAAAAACCACACAAAAAACCCAAAACAAAACAACCACACAAAAAAAAACCACACAAAAAACAACCCCACAAAAAAAAACCCCCAAAAACAACCAAAACCAAAAAACCACACAAAAAAACCCCAAAAACCCCAAAAAACCCCCAAAAAACAAACAACACACAAACAACCACACAAAACCCCAACCAACACAAAAAAACCCCAAACAACCATTTACAAAAAACCCCACCAAAACAACCCAAAAAAAAAACCCCACACAAAAAACCCCACACAAAAAACCCCCACAAAAACCCAAAAACAAAAAACCACACACAAAAACCACAAAACAAAAAAACCCCCAACAACAACCACAACACAACCACACACAAAAAAACCCCAAAACCCCAACAACAACAACAAAAAAAAAAAAAAAAAAAAAAAAAAAAAAAAAAAAAAAACAAAACAACAAACACACAACACCCAAAAAAAAAACAACAACAAAAAAAAACACCCAAAACACCAAAAAACACCCAAAAAACCACCAAACACAAAAACAAAACACAAAAAAACCAACACACAACAACCCCCAAAAAAACCAAAACACAACCACCACACAACACACAACCACACAAAAACCCCACACACACACCCCAAACACACCACACAACCCCACACACACAACCACACCCAAACACACACACAAAAACACACCCGAAAAAAAAGGGGCTGGGTTTTTAATTTTTCCTTCCCACACAACGACAGAAAAGCAAAAACCCCCCTAAATTTTACACAAAATAAAATTTGGTATTGTTTCTACAATTACGTTTTGTGTTTTTCCCCCATGTTTTTTTTCTTTCGAAAAAAATCGAAAAAAGGCCTTTGCCCCAAATTTTTGGTTTTTTGTTTGTTTTGTCTTGTTTTTTTTTTTTTCCTTTTGTTCTCCCTTTCCCGGGGGGGTTCCCCTTCTCCAGCTGTTCCCCCCCCCCCCCCCCCCCCCTCCGGAGTTCCCCCCTTCATTTTTCCCCCTCTCCAAAGTTCGCCCCCTTTGGGGTTTCCCTTCCCCCCCCCAATTTTTTCCCCCTTTTCTGTTCTTCCTCCTCTGGAGATCCCCCCTTTTTTTTCTCCCTTTTTTGGGGGTTTTCCCTCCCTCTGTTCCCCCCCATAAAGGATTTCCCCTTCCCCCTGGAGCCCCCTCCCCTCTGCAGTCCCTTTCCCTTTTTCCCCCCTTTTTTACGAGTTCCCCCCTTTTTTTTCCCTTCTTGGGAAAATTTTTCCTCCCTTTTGGTTCTCCCCCCCTTCCCCGTTCACTCCTCTTTTTACCCACCCGGAGTTCCCTCCCTCCTTTTCCCCCCAAAAATCCCAAAGGTTAACCACTTCTCCCCCCAAACCAGGTTGCCTTTCCCCCCTTTCCCCTCATTTTTTGCCCTCACCCCAAAATTCCCTCCCCCCCTTTTTTCCCCCCCCCCCCCCCCCCCCCCCCCCCCCCCCCCCGCCGTCCGGTTTTTTCCCCCTTTCTCCCCCCCCCCTTCCCCCCAAAAACCGGTTCCCCCCCTCTGTTTTTCCCCCCCTCCCTACCCCCCCCCGTCCGGAATCCCCTCTCTTTCCCTTTTCCCCTTTTCCCCCCAATCGGTTTCCCCCTCCCTTTTTCTCCCCCCCTCCCTAGCCCCCCCGTCCGGAATTCCCCCCTCTTTTTTTTCCCCCCCGCCCTCCTCACCCCAAAGTCCGGAGTTCCCTTCCTCTGTTCTCCGCACCCCCCCCCCCCCCCACATCCAGGTTCCCCCCCCCTCTTCTCCCTCCCTCCCCCTCTCCCTCACCCCCGGGGTCGGGTTTTTCCCCCCCTTGTTCTCCCGCCTCTTCCCCCCTTTGCCCCGGGGTTCCCCCCTTTTTTTTCCCGCCCACCCATCCGGGTTCCCCCCCCTTTTTCTCCCCCCCCCCCCTTATCCCCCGCCCGGGGTGTTCCTTTCCTTTTCCCCCCCCCACCACCATCCGGAGCTTTCCCCCCTCTTTTTCCCCCCCTCCCCCTTTTTCCCCCCCATCGGGGTTTTCTTCTGGGTTTTCTACCCCCCCCCCCCCGATTTAAATCCCCTGTTCCTCCCATCAGATTTCCCCCTCCCTCTAATCCTCCCCAAAACAGCCCCAGTTATTTTCCCCCCATCGTCTGGAGTTCCCTCCCTTGTTTTTTCCCCCCACCCGGGGAAATTCCCCCTTTTTCCCCCCAAAAAACCGGGGATTTCCCTCCCTCCCCCCCCAATTTCCCTTTCCCTCTGTTCTCTCCCCCCCCCCGAGTTGAGTTCCCCCCTCTGTTCCCCCCCCCCGATTTTTCCCCCCCCCGTGTTCCCCCCCTTTGTCCCCCACCCCCCGCCGGGTTCCTTCTTTTCTTTTTCTTCCCCCCCCCAATCTGGGTTCCCCCCTTGTTCTCCCGCCCATTGGGGGTTCTCCCCCCAAATCGTCCCTTTCCAGATTTCCCCCTTTTTTTCAACCCTGGGGTTTTTCCCCCCTCATTCCTGGATTTCCCCCCCTGCTTTGCCCCCTTTTCCAGAGTTCCCCCAAACTTTCCCCCAAAAACTGCAGTTCCCTTCTCCCCCTTTAAGAGTTCCCTCGCTCTGTTCCCCCCCCCTGGAGTTCCCTTGCTTTTTTCCCCAAACCCCCTGGAGTTCCCTCACTTGTTTCCCCCTCCCTGGAGTTCCCTCGCTTTTTCCCCCCGAGTTCCCCCGCCTGTTCCCACCCCCTTGGTTCCCCCGCTCTTTTTTCCCCCCCCCCCCGGAGGTCCCCCGCTCTGTTTCCTCCCAAACCTGGAGTTCCCTTCCTCCCCCCCCCCAGATTTTTCCCCCCCCCCTTTTCCCCCCGCTGCCCCCGTTTTTCCCTTTCCCCCTGTTCTCCCCCCCCCAAACCCCGGAGTCCCCCCTTATTTTTTCCCCTATCCAGGTTATCCCCCCGTCCCTCTCCCCCCTAGTTCCCTCCCCCCTCATGCCCTGATTTCCCCCCCCTGTTCCACACCTGAAAATTCCCCCTCTGTTTTCCCCACCCCAACCCAAAACCCCCGGGGGTTTTTTCCCCCTTGCCCCCCCCCCCCCCCATCCAAATTTTTCCCCCCCTCTGTTTCCCCCCCAAATCTGGAGTTCCCCTCTGTTTTCCTTCCCCGGGGCCTTGCCTCCCTCTTTTCTTCCCCCGTCCAGAGTTCGCTCCCTTGTTACAGATTAAACAAAAAAAATACCGGGGGAAGGAAAACCGTTAGTAAAAGGCCCCAAATTTTTTTTTCTTCTCGTTGTTTCTCGTGGTTTCTCGTTCTTTTGGGTTTTCTCGTCTCTTGTCCTCGTGTTCTCGTTGTCGTTCTTGTTGTCCTAGTTGTCTTTTCTTTGTCGTTCTCTCGTTGTCGTTTTTTCGTCGTTCTCGTTGTGTTTTTTTCTCGTTGTCGTTTTTTTCTTTCGTTGTCGTGTCGTTGTTCTTTTCGTTGTTTTTTTTGGGGTTTTCGTTGTCTTGTGTTGTTCTCTTTTGTGGTCGTTTTTGTTCTCGTTGTCGTCGTTGTTGTTTTTTCTTGTCGTATTGTTCTTTGTTGTTTCTTGCATCGTTCTTCTCGTTGTATTTGTCGTCGCGGGTTTTTTTTCTTTTCCTTCGTTGTTCTTTTTCCTTGTCTTTGTTGTCGTTGTTCTTCTCGTTGTCGTCGTTGTTGTTCTTCTCGTTGTAGTGGTAGTCGTTGTTCTTGTTGTTTTTCGTTGTTCTTGTTCGTTTTTTGTGTCTTTCTTCGGTTGCCCGTCGTTGTTCTTCTCGTTGTCGTCGTCGTTTTTGTTCTTCTGTTGTCGTCGTCGTCCTTGTTCTTCTTTTTGTCGTCTTTGTTCTTTAGTTGTCGTTGCTGTTAATTTTTGCGTTGTCGTCGTTGTTGATCTTTCGTTTTCTTTGTTGTTTTCCCCATTGTGTCGTCGTTGTTCTTCTTCTTATTGTCGTCTTTTTGTTCTTCTCGTTGTTGTCGTTCTTCTCGTTGTCGTTTTTTCCCGTTGTCGTCGTTATGTTTTCTCTTTGTCGTCGTTGTTCTTCTCGTTGTAGTGGTCGTCGTTTTCGTTGTCGTCGTTGTTCTTGTTGCGTTGTTTTTTTGTTCTTTTGTCGTCGTTGTTCTTCGCGTTGTCGGCGTTGTTATTTTCTCGTTGTTGTAGCTGTCATCGTTGTTCTTCTCTTGTCGAAGTTGTCGTCGTTTTTTTCTTATTCTGTCGATTTTGTTTTCTCGTTGTCGTTGTTTCGTTGTTTCTTTTTGCTTTTCTCGTTGTCGTCGTTGTTGTTTTTGGGGGGTTCGTCGTTGTTTTCTCGTTGTCGTCGTGTTTCTTCTCGTTGTCGTTGTTGTTCTTCCGTTGTCGTCGCTGTTTTCTCTTTGTCGTCTTTGTTGTTTGTTGTGGGTTTTCGTTGTTGTTCTCGTTGTCTTTCTTTTTTTCGTCGTCGTTTTTGTTTTTTTGTAGTCGTTTTCGGTTGTCGTTGTTCTCGTTGTCGTCGTGTTGTTCTTCGTGTTGTCGTCGTTGTTTTCGCTTTGTCGTTGTTCTTTTGTTGTCGTCGTTGTCGTCGTTGTTCTTCTCGTTGTCGTCGTTGTTCTTGTTGTCGCGTTGTTGTTTTTCTTGTTGTCGTCCTTTTTGTTTTCTCGTGTTGTTGCGTTGTCGTGTTGTTGATTTGTTGTCGTTGTTTTTCCCGTTGTTGTTGTTGTTCTCGTTGTCATGTTGTTTCATTGTCGTCGTTTTTGTTCTCTTTTTTCGTCGTTGTTGTTCTCGTTGTCGTCGTTGTTGCCTCGTTGTCGTCGTTGTTCTTCTCGTTGTGTGGTGTCGTTGTTCTCGTTGTCGTCTTTGTTCTTGTTGTGTCGTTGTTTTTTCTTCGCGTTGGGGGCGTTTTTTTTTCCCTTTTGTTGTCGCGTTGTTCTTCGCGTTGTCGTAGTTGTCTGTTGTTCTTCTCGTTGTAGTTTGTTCTTCTTCTCGTTGTCATCGTTTTGTTCTCGTTGTCGTTGTTATTTTCGTTGTCGTCGTTCTTTCTTTGTCGTCATTGTTGTTTTTTGTTGCGTCGTTGTTCTCGTTGTCGTCTTTTGTTCTTGTTGCCCGTCGTCTTTCTTCGCGTTGTCGTCTTCTCGTTGTCGTCGTTTTTTTCCGTTGTGTTTTTTTTTCTTTGCGTTGTCGTCGTTGTTGATCTTTCGTTGTCATTGTTGTTTTTCCCCCGTTGTCGTCGTTGTTTTTTTTTATTGTCTCGTTGTTTTTTTTCTCGTCGTTGTTGTTTTCGTTGTAGTGGTCGTCGTTCTTCGTTGTCGTCGTTGTTTTTTTGTCGTTTTTCTTCGCGTTGTCGTCGTTGTTGTTCTTTTGTTGTCGTCGTTGTTGCTCTTCGCTTTTTCTTTTTTGTAAACGTTGTTCTTTGTTGTCGTTTTTTCTTCTT
>JAPXFY010006447.1:0-12685 GCA_030674185.1 Monoplex corrugatus | reverse complement strand
ACACTAGGCAAAACTCCTACACACATGTTAATACATCAATGACAGAATACAGACATGCCCAATATCACAGGAGCATGACGCTAACAGGTAAAAATCCCAAACATATTATTACACCAATGACAGAATACAGACATGCCCAATATCACAGGAGCATGACGCTAACAGGTAAAAATCCCAAACATATTATTACACCAATGACAGAATACAGGCATGCCCAATATCACAGGAGCATGACGCTAACAGGTAAAAATCCCAAACATATTAATACACCAATGACAGAATACAGACATGCCCAATATTACAGGAGCATGACGCTAACAGGCAAAAATCCCAAACATATTAATACACCAATGACAGAATACAGACATGCCCAATATTACAGGAGCATGACGCCAACAGGCAAAACTACTACACACATGTTAATACACCAATGACAGAATATCCCAAGACGCACAAGAGTTAGTGATCACTACAAAACACTATCAACACACTGACCAGGAAACGCTGCCTACACACTTGGCAGATCATTCCTATCGCTAACACATAACACTGACACACTGATTCATAGTGTCCTGACCATTTCACAGCTGAGCGGCTCTTTGGAGTCAATTTCCCCACCCATACACTCACCACTTATCACTTGAAATGTGCATCATGCATACTTCCTGTTTGAACTTGTATACATGTCTACATTGAAATGCTATCGTTGTTATTATTCTGTTGTTGTTGATGATGATGCTGTTGTTTACACACATGTACTGTCTTGTTTCTGACCATTCTTCAGAAACTACTGTTTTGATTTTGATCATTCTTCAAGAACAATAATTGATTTTGATCGTACTTCAAAAACAACCATTGATTTTGATCATTCTTCAAGAACAACCATTGATTTTGATCGTACTTCAAGAACAACCATTGATTTTGATCGTTCTTCAAGAACAATCATTGATTTTGATCGTACTTCAAGAACAACCATTGATTTTGATCATTCTTCAAGAACAACCATTGATTTTGATCATTCTTAAAGAACAACCACTGATCTTGATCTTTCTTCCAGAACAATCGTTGATTTTGATCATTCTTCAAGAACAACCATTGATTTTGATCATCCTTCAAGAACAACCATTGATTTTGATCATTCTTCA
The DNA here is from genome assembly GCA_030674185.1 of Monoplex corrugatus. Taxonomy (NCBI): domain Eukaryota; kingdom Metazoa; phylum Mollusca; class Gastropoda; order Littorinimorpha; family Ranellidae; genus Monoplex; species Monoplex corrugatus. The sequence continues at coordinate 11,540 of JAPXFY010006447.1, read as the reverse complement.
AGAACAACCATTGATTTTGATCATCCTTCAAGAACAACCATTGATTTTGATCATTATTCAAGAACAACCATTGATTTTGATCACTCTTCAAGAACTGTCATTGATTTTGACCATTCTTCTTGCGCTGCACGCAGAACTGTTCACTACAGTCAACACGGATTGCCACTGGCATGAAGGGGTTACAGACACACAACTAAAAACTATGACGATACACCATGCTGGGTTTGAAGCTGTGGGGTAGGGAACGGAGAACAACACACACCAACTAAACCAAATCAGTGAACACCACAATAAAATTGCCCTCCGAATTCACTCCGGGTTCGTTCAAATAAACCAATGCAATTAGTTACACGTGACCTATGAAGCTCCGCAACAACTAGAAAAAAATAACAGGAAAAACATTCAAAAAATGAAAGATGCAAAACAGTAGTGGAAACAAAAACAAAAAACTACAGTGTGGGGGGAAGAAAAAAATTTAAAAAAAGAAAAGAAAAAGACAAAGACAATGAGCGTTGTGTACTGACCATAAAGACTGCCGTGTCCAGCAGAGGAATAGGCAGGCCACAGATGTCCTGTCATAGTCAGAAGACAGATGACACACACAGCACAGGAGCCAGATATTACCATGGGCATGAAAAATAACAGTCTGAACCAACCAAAACAAGTTGAAAACACAAACCAGAAAAGACATGGAAAGTGAACAAGAATGCTTATTCCCTTAATCCTTTGACTCCCGCACGCTGTCCACATGCATCCTTCATTGTCAACCATGCCAGCAAAGCAAAACCTTAACCTTTAATCCCCCCCCACCCTATCAGGAAGCTGGTGGACAGGGTGAGGGAATCAAAGGGTTAAGTTTTTGCAGCTGGTGGAGAAGATGCGGGAGTAAAAAGGTTAAAGAAAAAAGACAGATTCAAGATTTCTGGCATACATAAAAAAAAATTTAAAAAAGGAAAAATTCATGAGATTTGGGACAAAACCAACAGACCTGATCACTCCTGATAAGGCTGATTCCATTCAGAGTTATCTTCTCTAAGTGGATTTCATTCGGTTATCTTCTCTAGGTGGATTCCATTTGGTTATCTTCTCTAGGTGGATTCCATTATCTTCTCTAGGTGGATTCTATTTGGTTATCTTCTCTAGGTAGATTCCATTATCTTCTCTAGGTGGATTCTATTTGGTTATATTCTCTAGGTGGATTCCATTATCTTCTCTAGGTGGATTCCATTATCTTCTCTAGGTGGATTCCATTCGGTTATCTTCACTTGGTGGATTCCATTATCTTCTCTAGGTGGATTTCATTCGGTTATCTTCTCTAGGTGGATTCCATTATCTTTTCTAGGTGGATTCCATTGTCTACTATAGGTGGATTCCATTTGGTTATCTTCTCTAGGTGGATTCCATTATCTTCTCCAGGTGGATTCCATTGTCTACTCTTGGTGGATTCCATTTGGTTATCTTCTCTAGGTGGATTCCATTATCTTCTCTAGGTGGATTCTATTTAGTTATCTTCTCTAGGTGGATTCCATTTTCTCTAGGTGGATTCTGTTTGGTTATCTTCTCTAGATAGATCCCATTATCTTCTCTAGGTGGATTCCATTCAAAGAGTTATCTTCTTTATGCTGATTCCATTCAAAGAGCTGTTTTCTCTAGGTGGATTCCATTCAAAGAGCTATCTTCTCTGTGCTGATTCCATTTAAACAGTTATCTTCTCTAGGTGGATCACATTTAAACAATTATCTTGTCTTGGTGGACTCCATTCAATTATCTGCTCTTAGTTGATTCCATTTAGTTATCTTCTCTCAGTGGATTCTATTTAAACAGTTGTCTTTAGATGGATTCCATTCAAACAGTCATCTTCTTTAGATGGATTCCTCTGAAAGAACTATCTTCTCTAATTTGACTCCATTCATGACATGCTAATAAGGCAGATTCCACTCCTGACATGCTGATAAGGCAGATTCCACTCCTGACAGGCTGGTAAGGCAGATTCCATTCATGACAGGCTGATAAGGCAGATTCCATTCGTGACAGGCTGATAAGGCAGATTCCACTAGTGACAGGCTGATAAGGCAGATCTCATTCATGACAGGCTGATAAGGCAGATTCCACTTGTGACAGGCTGATAAGGCAGATTCCACTCCTGACAGGCTGGTAAGGCAGATTCCATTCATGACAGGTTGATAAGGCACATTCCATTCGTGACATGCTGATAAGGCAGATTCCACTCCTGACAGGCTGGTAAGGCAGATTCCACTCATGACAGGTTGATAAGGCAGATTCCATTCGTGACATGCTGATAAGGCACATTCCACCCTGACAGGCTGATAAGGCAGATTCCATTCATGGCAGGCTGATAAGGCAGATTCCACTCATGACAGGCTGATAAGGCAGATTCCATTCATGACAGGCTGATAAGGCAGATTCCATTCATGACATGCTGATAAGGCAGATTCCACTCCTGACAGGCTGATAAGGCAGATTCCACTCCTGACAGGCTGATAAGGCAGATTCCATTCATGACAGGCTGATAAGGCAGATTCCACTCCTGACAGACTGATAAGGCAGATTCCACTCCTGACAGGCTGATAAGGCAGATTCCACTCCTGACAGGCTGATAAGGCACATTTCACTCCTGACAGGCTGATAAGGCAGATTCCACTCCTGACAGGCTGATAAGGCACATTCCACTCCTGACAGGCTGATAAGGCAGATTCCACTCCTGACAGGCTGATAAGGCACATTCCACTCCTGACAGGCTGATAAGGCAGATTCCACTCCTGACAGGCTGATAAGGCACATTCCACTCCTGACAGGCTGATAAGGCAGATTCCACTCCTGACAAGCTGATAAGGCACATTCCACTCCTGACAGGCTGATAAGGCAGATTCCACTCCTGACAGGCTGCTAAGGCACATTCCACTCCTGACAGGCTGATAAGGCACATTCCACTCCTGACAGGCTGATAAGGCAGATCTCATTCATGACAGGCTGATAAGGCACATTCCACTCCTGACAGGCTGATAAGGCACATTCCACTCCTGACAGGCTGATAAGGCACATTCCACTCCTGACAGGCTGATAAGGCACATTCCACTCCTGACAGGCTGATAAGGCACATTCCACTCCTGACAGGCTGATAAGGCAGATTCCACTCCTGACAGGCTGATAAGGCAGATTCCACTCCTGACAGGCTGATAAGGCAGATTCCACTCCTGACAGGCTGATAAGGCACATTCCACTCCTGACAGGCTGATAAGGCACATTCCACTCCTGACAGGCTGATAAGGCACATTCCACTCCTGACAGGCTGATAAGGCACATTCCACTCCTGACAGGCTGATAAGGCACATTCCACTCGTGACAGGTTGATAAGGCAGATTCCATTCATGACATGCTGATAAGGCAGATTCCATTCGTGACATGCTGATAAGGCAGATTTCATTCATGACATGCTGATAAGGCAGATTCCATTCATGACATGCTGATAAGGCAGATTCCATTCATGACAGGTTCATAGGCAGATGCCACTCATCACAGGCTCATAAGGCAGATGCCACTCATGACAGGCTCATAAGGCAGATGCCACTCAAAGATTTATGTTCTCCAGTCCAACAAACAGAATCAGCCTTGCAGTTGCAGAGAAATAATCTGTTGTTTTTGTCTTAAATCTGGTGACTGTGTTTGTTTGTGTGTTGTCTTTTGCTGACAACAACCAGTGTGACTGTTATTTACGTCTGTCATGTTTCATCAGTCCACACACAGACATTTCCAGTCCCTTTTCTGGTGTCCATTCACTTGAACCCTGGCGGTCGGTCATTTTACAGTTTAATTCAGATAGAAATGGAAAGATACAGTTTGAATGTTTATATATGAGATTTGTCCCACTAGAGATCAATCAGTTATTCCATGAAGACGTAATATATGTTAAAGGTTCAACTTTCTCCACTGATGCCTTTAAGTGAAACTTTTTGTTTGTCTGTTTGAGATGCTAAAACTACTGATATCAACAACAAAATAATGAATAACTACATAGGTTGCCCAGTCAGGAACATCTGAATCCAAAGCATTCATACACAATGATGAGAAAATAGCTACCAAACTTAAAACAGCATTTTGCACATGGAAACAGAAACTTGTGATTCATGATCCATTACAACATACCTACATCCCACTAGTAACATTTCTTATTCTCATTTGTTGAAGAACTAAGCTAAGTTCCAATAAAGAATGAACAGAAAATTACAACACTACAATACAGTTCACCCCCTGAGTAATCAGGACATGATTGATGTGCAGAAAATTCAAAATACTACAGTAAGACAAGGGACAATTATATGAGTTATCAGTATGCAGTTGATGAGCAGAAAATTCAAATACTACAGTAAGACAAGGGACAATTATATGAGTTATCACTATGCAGTTGATGAGCAGAAAATTCAAATCGTACTGTGAAAAATCACTACCTGAACAATGTCATTTTCTATTTTCATTGCTGCTGTTTGTTCCCAATACATATTTCTGATTATCCTCCACCGTATCCTGTCCCACTTTAGCATTAAAATCTCCCATTATTATTGTAACTTCCCTGACTTACATTGAGCAGTCAGACCATCACAGTGCTACTTAGCTCCAGCCCTTTATTTTCGCTTTCTATTTCTATTATAATCACAAGGTTTTGTAGATCCCTTTCATTTTCTGAAATTACCATGGTGTCATCTGCGTAACAAATGTTCTTTATCATATTTCCTCCAACCTTTATCCCAGGGCATTCTTCTAGGTTTCTCATGATGGTTTTGCTGTAAAGTGAAAACTATCCTTGTGACAGAACACAACCCTGCCTGACCCCTCTTCTGATATTTTGGAAAGAGCTTATGTCATTTTCTATTTTCATTGCTGCTGTTTGTTCCCAATACATATTTCTGATTATCCTCCACCGTATCCTGTCCCACTTTAGCATTAAAATCTCCCATTATTATTGTAACTTCCCTGACTTACATTGAGCCTTAGCCATCTCTATTATTTCACACATTGTCAATTTCTTCTTGAGTACTTGAGGATGTTGGTGCATATACTTGGGATGATGTAGACATCGAAAGGCTTGCCATCTAACTTCACCAGCAAAACTTGGTCTGACACAGCCCAGTATGTGAACAGTGTGTAAACCCTGAACAATCATGCCTGATTTATGTCTGTGGTAAACAGTTTGTAAACCTTGAACAGTCTGTAACTGATTTATGTCCATGGTAAAATGCCATGTGAACCCCAAACAGTCCATGGACGACAGGCTACTAACGCTATGGTAAATATGAATGCCAAACAGTCCATGGACGACAGGCTACTAACGCTATGGTAAATATGAATGCCAAACAGTCCATGGACGACAGGCTACTAACGCTATGGTAAATATGAACCCCAAACAGTCCATGGACGACAGGCTACTAACGCTATGGTAAATATGAACCCCAAACAGTCCATGGATGACAGGCTACTAACGCTATGGTAAATATGAACCCCAAACAGTCCATGGACGACAGGCTACTAATGCTATGGTAAATATGAATGCCAAACAGTCCATGGACGACAGGCTACTAACGCTATGGTAAATATGAATGCCAAACAGTCCATGGACGACAGGCTACTAACGCTATGGTAAATATGAACCCCAAACAGTCCATGGACGACAGGCTACTAACGCTATGGTAAATATGAATGCCAAACAGTCCATGGACGACAGGCTACTAACGCTATGGTAAATATGAATGCCAAACAGTCCATTCATGACCAACTACAGTAAATGATAATCACGGTTCAGGAGAATAAACAAATGAAAACCTTGCCCTCCTCTGCAAAATACCATAATCATGCTTAGTTGTGAAGTAACGAGACAAAAAATTGGGCAGTAGGCGGTAAAGCTATGAATATGTCGTACATCACCAACAATTGGGCAGTAGGCGGTAAAGCTATGAATATGTCGTACATCACCAACAAACAATCTGTTTTTCAAAAAATCCCTAATATAAAAGGCACAACAAAAGAGCTGGAAAGAAAACACTACAGTTGAAAGAAGTGAAAAATCTGAGTACAACTGAAATGATAAGACCCTGAAACATGCAGAGTCACCTGTCCTCCTCCCACAAGCCAGCATCACACAACACAAAATAGCGTGGCCCACGCAACAGTCATTACAATTTTCCACCGTCACCAAAAAGTGCATAGAACAAAAATGACTTCTTGTAAGGTACAGCAATCACCATCATCCCCTCCACCCATTTTATTGGGCTCTAACACATCACACATCACACATCACACATAACACATCACACATCACACAGACAAGTCAGCTTGAGCGTATCTGTTTATGGTATACAAGGAGTGTCAAAAGCCTGTAAAATAGCACACACTCTATTCACAGAAATACTGGCTTCAAGATCAACAGGGGACAGATTCTTAACTTGTGGCACAAGTGATGCAACAAAATCACATAAATTTACACACATGCACGCACGCACGCACGCACGCACGTACGCGCTCTCTCTCTCTCTCTCTCTCTCCTCTCTCTCTCTCTCTCTCTCTCTCTCTCTCTCTCTCTCTCCTGTCTCTCTCTCTCTCTCTCTCTCTGTCTTTTACATATATGTATGTGTGAGTGTATATATACACACACAGACCTCCCCTGTCTCTCTCTCTCTGTCTCTCTCCCTCTCTGTCTTTTACATATATGTATGTGTATGTGTATATATACACACAGACCTCCCCTGTCTCTCTCTCTCTGTCTTTTACATATATGTGTGAGTGTATATATACACACACAGACCTCCCCTGTCTCTCTCTCTCTGTCTTTTACATATATGTATGTGTGAGTGTATATATATACACACAGACCTCCCCTGTCTCTCTCTCTCTCTGTCTTTTACATATATGTATGTGTGTATATATATACACACAGACCTCCCCTGTCTCTCTCTCTCTGTCTTTTACATATATGTATGTGTGAGTGTATATATACACACAGACCTCCCCTGTCTCTCTCTCTCTGTCTTTTACATATATGTATGTGTATGTGTATATATACACACAGACCTCCCCTGTCTCTCTCTCTCTGTCTTTTACATATATGTATGTGTGTATATATATACACACAGACCTCCCCTGTCTCTCCCTCTCTGTCTTTTACATATATGTATGTGTATGTGTATATATACACACAGACCTCCCCTGTCTCTCTCTCTCTGTCTTTTACATATATGTATGTGTGAGTGTATATACACACACAGACCTCCCCTGTCTCTCCCTCTCTGTCTTTTACATATATGTGTGTGTGTATATATACACACAGACCTCCCCTGTCTCTCTCTCTGTCTTTTACATATATGTGTGTGTATATATATACACACAGACCTCCCCTGTCTCTCTCTCTGTCTCTCTCTCTCTGTCTTTTACATATATGTATGCGTGTATATATATACACACAGACCTCCCCTGTTTCTCTCTCTGTCTTTTACATATATGTATGTGTGTATATATATACACACAGACCTCCCCTGTCTCTCTCTCTCTGTCTTTTACATATATGTATGAGTGTATATATATACACACAGACCTCCCCTGTCTCTCTCTCTCTGTCTTTTACATATATGTATGTGTATGTGTATATATACACACAGACCTCCCCTGTCTCTCTCTCTCTGTCTTTTACATATATGTATGTGTGAGTGTATATATACACACAGACCTCCCCTGTCTCTCTCTCTCTGTCTTTTACATATATGTATGTGTGTATATATATACACACAGACCTCCCCTGTCTCTCTCTCTCTGTCTTTTACATATATGTATGTGTGAGTGTATATATACACACAGACCTCCCCTGTCTCTCTCTCTCTGTCTTTTACATATATGTATGTGTATGTGTATATATACACACAGACCTCCCCTGTCTCTCCCTCTCTGTCTTTTACATATATGTATGTGTGTATATATATACACACAGACCTCCCCTGTCTCTCTCTCTCTGTCTTTTACATATATGTATGTGTATGTGTATATATACACACAGACCTCCCCTGTCTCTCCCTCTCTGTCTTTTACATATATGTATGTGTGTATATATATACACAGACCTCCCCTGTCTCTCTCTCTCTGTCTTTTACATATATGTATGTGTATGTGTATATATACACACAGACCTCCCCTGTCTCTCTCTCTGTCTTTTACATATATGTATGTGTATGTGTATATATACACACAGACCTCCCCTGTCTCTCTCTCTCTCTGTCTTTTACATATATGTATGTGTGTATATATATACACACAGACCTCCCCTGTCTCTCTCTCTCTGTCTTTTACATATATGTATGTGTGAGTGTATATATACACACAGACCTCCCCTGTCTCTCTCTCTCTGTCTTTTACATATATGTATGTGTATGTGTATATATACACACAGACCTCCCCTGTCTCTCCCTCTCTGTCTTTTACATATATGTATGTGTGTGTATATATATACACAGACCTCCCCTGTCTCTCTCTCTCTGTCTTTTACATATATGTATGTGTATGTGTATATATACACACAGACCTCCCCTGTCTCTCTCTCTCTGTCTTTTACATATATGTATGTGTGTATATATACACACACAGACCTCCCCTGTCTCTCTCTCTCTGTCTTTTACATATATGTATGTGTATGTGTATATATACACACAGACCTCCCCTGTCTCTCTCTCTCTGTCTTTTACATATATGTATGTGTATGTGTATATATACACACAGACCTCCCCTGTCTCTCTCTCTCTGTCTTTTACATATATGTATGTGTATGTGTATATATACACACAGACCTCCCCTGTCTCTCTCTCTCTGTCTTTTACATATATGTATGTGTATGTGTATATATACACACACAGACCTCCCCTGTCTCTCTCTCTCTGTCTTTTACATATATGTATGTGTATGTGTATATATATATACACAGACCTCCCCTGTCTCTCTCTCTGTCTTTTACATATATGTATGTGTGTATATATACACACACAGACCTCCCCTGTCTCTCTCTCTCTGTCTTTTACATATATGTATATGTGTACACAGACCTCCCCTGTCTCTCCCTCTAAAGATATAATAAATACTGTTGTATTACAACATAATTACTATCTCTATGAATGATGTTGTATTAATGATTACTATCTGTATGACTGTGCAATTAGGTGTGAGTGTGTGTGTTTGTTTCCAACACTACTTCTGAGTGGCCATGACCTTTACGAATAAATTATGTGAAGTCTGACGTCTGACGTGTCTCAAGTAAACTGAATCCACAGCCTTTAAAACCATTCTACGCAATATGGAGACATACAGGATGGGTCAAAAATGACTCAAACAGAATCACACTAACATATCACATGACACACCTGTCCTGTATTTTTTTAACACACAACACATTGTCTCCATGGTACACATTATTATGACCATCAACTGTCATATTATCATACGACACATCCTGCCCTGTACTTTTTTAACACACAACACACTGATTTCATGGTACACATTACTATGATCATCACCTGTCACACTAACACGTCCTGTGACTCAATCTGTCCTGTACTGATCATAACAAACAAAAAAAGTTGGAGGTCACAAGAAATGATGATTTCACTTCACTTCACACACACACACACACACACATACACACACACACACACACACACATACACACACACACACACACACATACACAAATACAAACATACACACACACACATACACACACACATATACACACACACACACACACACACACACACACACACACACACACACACACACACATACACACACTCACATGTAAACACACACACACACACACACACACACACACATACACACATACCCCACAGCCACCTATCTCTCAACTACACAATGTGACTACTGTGCAACATTTTCATGCATTTGCATTTTCTTCCTCTCCCTCCCCCCTCTCACCCTCACCAAAAACTGAGCCATGCCCTTATCTCAGTCAACAGTGACAGTGTCACCATATAAATATGGAAAAACAGAAAAAAGAGAAATGGAAGACAAACGCCAGCTATACAAGATTACTTACATGTTTTCACACAGAGTGCAAAAACAGTTTTTTCATTTAAAAACAAAAAACAAAAAAACACTTCAATTTGTGATGGAACAGACTGAGTTTCGCCACAACAGAGAGAACACAAAACGTGTCATTACCAATTCCAGCAGTCTGTAGCACTAGCACAAGAGGCAAGCCCTAGGACGTGACAAGCATCTAATGTCTGCCTAATGACAACTTCCTGAACACTCTGATTGTTATTTCTCTTATTTCTGTTATTGTTGTTTAGAGCCCAGCCGACTGCACAGAGCCATATCAGGGCTATAACCACCTCAAAACATACAAAACTTCAACCGGATAAAAAAAAAAGAAAAGAAAATTAAGTACACATATCAATGTATTCACGCACATAATCTAAGGACATGCCCCTGGCAGCTGACTGTCTGGTGACCACCACCAAATCATCATTACAATAATAAATAAACCTATAGATGCAACAGGTCATTATAACGATCAAGCTACAACTAATGTAAAAAACTACAACACAGCCCAAACCAGTTCCTTTCCTTCAATAGTATCCGCAATGACAAATGCGATGAGAGTGACAGCAATATGTCTGAAAAGCAAGGCAAAAGCATTAGGTAAGTAAAGCCAAAGTGTGTTATACTGAACCAGCTGAGAGGTAGGTCATGCATTACTTACCTGGTGAAGAGCAGGCCCCAGCACAGGTAAGAGAAATCCTGTGTAGATAAACTTGATCAGTTGATCTCGCACCAAGGGATGGGCCACCTGTTTTAACAGGTAATATCATATATACTTCATACTGCTGTTAACAAACCACCTGTATTAACAAGTGATATCATGTATACTTCATACTGCTGTTAACAAACCACCTGTACTAACAGGTGATATCATGTATACTTCATACTGCTGTTAACAAACCATCTGTATTAACAGGTGATATCATGTATACTTCATACTGCTGTTAACAAACCACCTGTATTAACAGGTGATATCATGTATACTTCATACTGCTGTTAACAAACCACCTGTATTAACAGGTGATATCATGTATACTTCATACTGCTGTTAACAAACCACCTGTATTAACAGGTAATATCATGTACACTTCATACTGCTGTTAACAAACCACCCGTATTAACAGGTAATATCATGTATACTTCATACTGCTGTTAACAAACCATCTGTATTAACAGGTGATATCATGTATACTTCATACTGCTGTTAACAAACCACCTGTTTTAACAGGTGATATCATGTATACTTCATACTGCTGTTAACAAACCACCTGTATTAACAGGTAATATCATGTATACTTCATACTGCTGTTAACAAACCACCTGTATTAACAGGTGATATCATATATACTTCATACTGCTGTTAACAAACCACCTGTATTAACAGGTGATATCATGTACACTTCATACTGCTGTTAACCACCTGTATTAACAGG